>JAJHUR010085322.1:51385-97322 GCA_027495735.1 Lutjanus campechanus
GTATATAATAATATGTACAAAAGAACAGGAAAAAACAATGAATCTTTGTAATGCTAGATTAGAGGTAGTTTGTTATTTTAACAAACCCAACATTGCATTTATTATTTTTTTCAGATTTATAAATGATTAAAGGGCCAGATTGAGGTTGTTAAAGGGCTGGATCCAGCCCACAGCCCATGTTATTTTAGAAAAAAAATGTGCATATCAAGATGTATATGTCACAAAACAGACTAAAAATATCAAGATATTATTTATAAGTCATATCACTGTACAAAGTGTATAAATGTAATATTATGTTAAATTTCTGCTGAGTAGCACATGTTTTAGAATGCAATAAAGTTTATAAGAACAACTGAATTAAGTTAATTTTTCATACAATATGGAAATGAACTTGAGTTAAACGTGAAGATCATGTGTTTTTGGTTTTACTGGCAGACTACAAACCAGTGGTAAAGGTGCAATGCAACCACCTACTGTAACATCCTGTCTTCATAAAGAAGTTGTATTTTGGATATTATATCAGTTTTGTTTAAATATTTACATGAAGGCCTTTGAAGCTGTAATCGGTTATCCCCTGTCTCTAACAGGCCATTGATGCTTCACTCCTCCTCTCATCAACCACCCTGTTTTTCAATCTATGTTTTTCTACACTTAACATCCTACATTGTATCAGCACATGTTCAACAGATTTCTTAGTTTTAAGCATCACATTTATCCAACACCATCTTTTCCATGGTTTATAAAGTGACTGTAAAGAAGTCAAGAGGGACAATTGGGTGAAACTGAGACACAAAAACGTTGCATACATCTATACGAGAAAACTTACACTATACTATACAAAGAAAAACCTTGATTCAAAACTTTGCAAATCTCCTCTGGTTGCATCTTGCAGTTGAGTTGGCATTGCATCAGGTGCTTCACCATCTGCGGCCTGACAAAGATCTGCATTCTACTGAGTGAACTCTTCTATAGTCTACTGGAAACCCCTATGTGACATACATGAAACCCAGCAGTGTTGTTTTATATGAACTTTTTTGATTAAAATGTCATCAATAGTCTTAACAGATGAGATTAAACTTGGTTGCCAAGAGTTGCATGTTGAATAATTAGTATAATGAGCTAATTAATTACCCAAAATTTTATTTATATTTATTTCACATTTTATAATACACTCTGATTTTATTTGTTCTGCTTTTTAAAAAAAAATATTTTTGCAGTCTTGCACATTTCATACCTTTATTTTATTTGTGCATTATACACTGCCTATTGCACTGTTTGCCCTGTTCTACACTTTACTTTTTACACTATTTATACTTCGGTTTACACTTTACTATGCACATTATGTACCCTGTTCTCACATTAGGATTTGTATTGTTAGTATCTTTATTTTATTTGTTGTATTGTCTAGTTTAGGTTTTCTTTTCTTTATTTTGAAGCCATTTTTCCTGTCCCTTTGTATCTCTGCTGCCGTGAGACTGAAATTTAAACCACAGGGAAACATAAAGAGCTAACCTACCTGATATTATTTTAACAACATACTAGTAGAAAAAAACATCTCAAAATACAACATTTTTTCATTAAACATAGTGTTGTTATTATTCATTTAAATGCTAATAAGGGCATGGCAATAGGGCTAAAAATGTTTTCTTATACAGCATTTTATATGGACCATACAATTAATTAACATTAAAATGAACTTACTCTGGAAAGTCTGGGTTAGTTTTTTTTAATTTTCCTCTTTATTTTACCTGATAATGAGTTTTATGAGACTTGTCCATCCGGTAGAGACAAACAGACAGACAGATGCTGCTAGTACTCACCTTTGTTTTACCAACATGTCATCACTCTCTTTTGCTTCCTGTTTCTGTGTGTGTGTGTGTGTGTTTGTGTGTCTGTACCTGCATGTGCCATCATCTGCTCTGTGTGTGCGTGCTCAGTAGCTCCAGCTAATGACATAAGTAAGCAGACATGTTCAACAACGTATTGGTGCATGTAAACATTGTACGCTGCAGCAGCCTCCCCCCCTTCTCTCCTCCTCCCTCTCTCCCTCCTTCTGTTCCTCCATGCTTTTATCTCTCCTCTTATCTCCTGCCCTCTAAATCTGCTCATCCATCGCTCCCTGCCTCTTCTGTCTCTACTCGCCACTATCTGTTTATCTGTCTCTCCTCCTCGGGCATTAAAATCCTGCCCCGCTGCGCTTTTCTTTCCTCTTCTCTCTCTTTATTGTAATTTCCCCTCTTTTTTCCCTTCTCCTCTCCTCAAACACCTCCACTGGCATTATTTATGTCTCCCCGCAACTCCATCTGTCTGACGGTCTGCCTGCCTTTTCAGCCATTCATCCACCATCACTCTGTTGCTGATGTGGTGTGATGGAGGAAGTAAATAAACAGAGCCAAAGCCAGGAATCCTAAAAGATCTTGTCTTTGCATGAATGATGGTAATTCATCACCACCTTGTCTCCCCCTCCCTGTTTCTTCTGCGTATGTGAGGAGATTTATCTCTAATTGTAATAGTGAGTCAGGTGATCGCGGAGGGAGGGGGCGAGGGTTAGTGGGAGAGAGGGAATTATTAAATGTCACCAGTAGGTTGATGCCACCTGGGGCTGAGATGCCATCTTTGTTTTGGGCTTACTGTTTTGCTGCTGGTCAGGCCGATATGTTTGGTTTATTGGCAGGTATTCTCATTTTGACTTCAGCTCCCGGCAACGCCTTTCTTACAGAAAGAAGGAAGAAGAGATGTGGCACAAATACATCAAAAAGTATTGTGTTACAAATGACAAATACTGGTTCATCAAATGGATTTCAATAAAATTCAAAATACTGGCATGGAAATTTTATTTAAAACTTAATTAAAATAGAAGTAATCTGCAATTTGAAAATACAACGATACATTCTGTACAAACTGATATCATCACCTTTTAGGTAGCCTCAATATGGATCTGACTTTAAAACCCCTATAATGTAAAGACTCCCACATCATAGATTTTGAAATGGACAATCAAGATATCTTGGAGGTGGGAGGCTGCAAGTTCAGGGGTGCATGCTGGGAGGTTTCAGCCTGTCCTTGCCAGAAAATTGCCATGCAGGTCATCTGTGCAAGCAGCTTATAGAGAGCTGAAGTCCCTCCCCTTCCCGTGGACCACCGTGGGACCTTATTTCAGGATAAATATGAACTGTAGTTTGAATTGTGCAGCTGTGTGTATGCGATGCTGAAACTATGCTGCCTGTCATGTGTCTGATAAAACACATCAGGTAAAATAATGTTGAAAGGGACAGCAATGTTAGTGTTGATGACGTATGTTGTGCGAGAAAAGATATGTAGTTCACTAAACTAAACTACAACAAACCTATGACGAACAGCGACGTTTTGTTTAAAGTGACAAACATTATATTTGTAATTTGTGACACAATTCAAACAAGAACAAAAAAAAAGTATGTCTTTTGCCATTACTGTTCATATTTTTCCAAAGAAAAGTCCCATACCGGAAGGGGAGGTGCTTCTTCCCTCTATTTATATCTATTGTTAGGCGGCCTCTAGTGGCTGTAGTAATTATATCGAGCAATACAAAAAGTGAGAAAGCCTGCGTAAAGAGGGAGGGGTCAAACACAGGACTTTCACCCAGGAGACCTGGGTTCATGTTCCAAGTGAAACCTAAAGTCAGTGCTGACTTATTTAAAATTTTAAGTCTGAAGTTACGTTTTGTAAGAGACTTACAGTCACTTATTAATATACTTGTTTTAAAGCAAACCACCATCTTTTCCTTAACCTAACCAAGTATCTCCCCCTTTAATAAGTGTGTGTTGTGAGACTCGTGTTTGCAGGAGAGCAGAGAGAAAGGCGCTTTTAAAAGTTTCTGTGTTAAGCTCTCAATAGTTTTGCAGCTTCTAACTGAATCTCTGTGGTTTGAAGTTTCTCTGTCCTTCGTCCCAGCTTGGACTTTCAAGTATCTGCTTTTATAGTGAAAAATTTATAGGCAATGAAACGTCAATCGTTTACACCTGATCAACTCAAGACAAGTGCATCATGTATGGGTCAGTGGTTTACAATTTCTGGACCATTTGAGTTTTGCCTGTGTTAAACGCTAATCAGACCAGTTGTAAAATTAAAACAATGTGTTATTCATTGATTCAGGAACCAGACTTTTCGATTTGAATCTGCACTTATATCACGTGGTGGTTTCTAGCAAGTAAGTATATTTTCCGGTTCCAGAGTGCTGCAAAATTGCCTTAGCATGCAATATCTCATCATATTTTGATCATATAGCTTTATCTGAGGGGAAATTTGCACCAAACACCAAAGCAGCTTCTTTCCTCAAGCTTCTGGCCATGAAGAGCACAAATGATATGTGGTCGTAGAACTGTAACGATTAATTGATTATTAAGCAATTGTTAAATTAATTGCCAATTATTTTGATAATTAAGCATTTTTTAAGAAAAAAAGTCAAAATCCTTTGATTTCGGCTTCTCAAATGTGAATATTTTCTTTTTTCTTCACTCCTGAATATCTTTAGTTTGTGGCCAAAACAAGACATTTGAGGACGTCACCTTGGGCTTCGAGAAACACCGATCAACATTTTCCAACATTTTCTGATTAATCAGTAGAGAAAATAATCGACAGATTAATCGATATGAAAATGACCATGACAGTGAAGACTTGAAAAGTAGGGCCAAACGTGTGGAGCACACATAAATACGTAGATACGTGACAAGACTGTGACAAGATTAATTAATGGGGCTTGTCACATGATTTACTTACATTTAGCCAAAGACTGTGATTAGACTCTTTTTTTTTGTTTTACAGTTTAAACCTGAGGATTAAAATGATTTGAGAATAATATGACATATTCAGTTGTGTATTTTAGGGATTTTAGATACACAAACAAGCTCTTAAAGTATTTTGTTACAAATTACATCTTATTTCTCTTTGCCCAGCAAAGTACAAATAACAAAATACTCAAAAGTAATTAAATACCTATATTAAATACATTTAAATGAAATAGTGCCCATCTCTGCTTGCACTCTGACAAAAGGCCCTGTCCTGTTTTTAGGTGTAAGGTGAAAGTGAGAGAGACTGATGTGATGAATAATTGCAAACAATAGGTGGTGAAAAATAGAGGAAATATTGTCATTGTAGAAATCCCCTACCAAACCCAGGCTTCCTCTCAGCGCTCCACCTCCACCTCCGCCTCCCTTCTCTCCCCTTCCCTCCCCCATTACCAATTAGCTCTGAGGCCATAATGGATGTTGTTTGCCGTGTTTCCCTGTCAGCGGATTGAATTAGCGCCTCTGCGTGTGCGAACGTGTGTGTATGTGTGCGTGAGTGATCATCTTATCGGCTCTTAGTACAGTAATGAAACACAGTTATAAATGGCTGCAATCCTGTTAACAAAACAGCACCTGAGTGTAGCCCGCTAGATAAATCAGAACTGGGCCGTCGCCACGCCGACCCGGCGGCTGTTGCTAAGGCGTGGAATCACCAGGAGACAATTGAATCATTTGCTCACTGTCTGATAAAGCGTCTGTCTTTAACAACCGGATCACTGCTATAAAAAATAACACTATTTGTTATCACCATGTTTTTCCCCTCACAGAGTCTGGGTGAATTTTGTAATCACACTGATACTACAGTAAAAAACGGCAGCATATTTCTTTGTTTTGCAACATTTGGCACTTTAAACACGGCCACTGGTTTGCTTCTGGTCTTTCTTCATCGCACCATGGTGATACGGGTTGTCATGCATGTACTCTCTCTCCCCCACACACACATTCCTCTGTCTTTGTGCTGGGGGACTATTAAGACAGTGTCTAATGCTGCGACATACTCCAGTGCTCACACACTTAATTGTGTTAATGTTTGAGTTCACATAATCTTTCAGGGCTGTCATTCTCTCAGATTATTCAGCCCTGTTTTCAATTACTGAACGCCTTGGCACTGTAGGCCCAGAATACATGATATACCTGTCCCTCTGTGTATGTGTGTGTGTGTGTGTGTGTGTTTCCAGTCATTGTTTGCTCATGTGAACTAAACCAGAAAAACAAAGACTGAGGATGAAGAAGCATGAATCATTTTTTATGCTGCCTTTCAGGCTTTGGAGGGTTACTTTAAAAAATGTATTCCAGTACAGTTACTAATTACCTGTTAAAAATTTCAATTAAGTATCACAATATTAAAGTAACATAAATTTTGTCATTTCCGTTACTTTTGGATTACCTCAGTATGGTAGTATGTATTCGTATTGTATTGTACTTTCTTCTTTTGCTATGTGTGAATGTATTATTAGCCTGGGTGTATGCACATTTAAAAGTACTTAAAGTATGCTATTTACACTTCACACTAAAACTAAAACGTCACAAAGTAAGCTGTCATAAACTCGTGATTTTACCCACACACCATCCTGGTCACCAGTATCACCACCTACAGTCCCAAAATACTTTTCAGTAGTAGTAGCAGTAGTAGGCTATAAATATTGACAGGTTAGCTAGCTAACTGGGTATCTGTGTAGCTAAAGTTTGTGGTTGGTCTGTGTAGCTAATGTTAGCTGTTGATCTGTGTAGCTGTCTGTGTAGCTAATGTTAGTAGTTGGTTTGTGTAGCTAACATTAGCGGTTGGTCTGTGTATCTAGGTGTGTCCCAAATTGTGTACTTCCCTCAGTGTAAAGAAGTGTACTGAGTTGCACAGTACGCAATTTTCGACAGGTTAGTACTGTCTCAAATCAAACACTGCCGTTGCGCACTTACCGGAAATGATGCAATAGCTTCTTCTTCTTCTACCTTTTAAAGTCTGATTGCAACTCGCCGTTTTAGCTCTGTCGCTGACACTTGACATTTGTTTTTACATTTTTCTTATCAAAGCGAGCGTGTTTTGTTGATATTGTTTTGTTTTGTGTGTACGATGAGGGTCTTTTCAAGATATTTACGCCGGTATCAACTCTGTAGACGTCTCATCCTCATCCTCCTTGCTGGAAATGTACATATATATATATTTAACCTAATAAGCTATGCTTCAGTTAAACCATACGTTTTTAAATGTATTGTAACGTTATATTGTCTCCAAGGACTTTGGTTTTGCTAAACATAATCATAACGACAAAATAGTGTATGTATAGGTGTCAGAAAACATGTCGCTGCTGCTCATCTCCACCGCTGCCATTTGAAAAATAGTAACGTACTTCAGCTACGTCACTAAGATGGCGGCCGTTGAGTGTGGAAAGTGTCCAGCGATCCACACTCAATTTTCCGCCGGTTTGAGTGCGCCAATGCAGTGCGCATAGTGCATTAGATCTTCGCACACTGCTCAGTGTGAACGCACTTACGTACTCAAAATATTAAGTGTAAGTGCAGAAGTATGCGATTTGGGACACACCATCTGTCTGTGTAGCTGAAGTTAACAGTTGGTCTATGTAGCCAATGTTAACGATTGGTCTGTGTAGCTAACGTTAGCAGGTTGGTCTGTGTAGCTGAAGTTAGTTGGTCTGTGTAGCCAATGTTAGCGATTGGCCTGTTTAGCTAATGTTAGTGGCCTGTGTATCTGTCTGTAGCTTACCTGTTTGTTTGTTTTTTTGTCCAAGTTTCCACCCAGTGAAGCATTTTTACAAGAGGACTGCTAATTTTTTTGATGGTATAAATTGTAAAATTGTTATCCCATCTCACTAAATGTATCTGTAATCTGATTATGTGTTTTTTTTTCATGTAACTATAAAGGAATACAGTTACTTTTTTGGCGTTCTTATTTCATAATCCCGTTATGTGATCCATTACTTGCCAAGCCTACTGCCTTTTTATCAGTCACTTATTTTGCTACATGGCTTGCGTGTGTGTTTAGTGCATCTGTATATTTGAGTCTGCACATACTGTACATGTGAATGTGTGTGTGTGTATTTATACAAGCTGCTCAGGCTTTCAACGGCCAGTCAGTTGAAAAATTGAACAGCTCCTCCTCGAGCTCATTTTGAAACGTGTCTGCAATAGTTTTGGCTACAGTCACCGATCACACCACATCATCAGTTATTGTGGATGTGAGAGGAGTGAACTCTGTTAGCGTTTCGACACACACACACCCCCACACATACACAAACACACACACACACACACACACACACACACACACACATTAGGCAGAGGAGTATGAGTCAACTTTACGGGAGTAAGGAAAATAAAAACCACATAGCACTGTCATTACGTGCTGAACGGAGCCCACTCAACCAGATCAGAGGTGTGTGTGAAAGAGAGAGAGATGTGCAAATTGTGTTTGTGTGTGTGTGTGTGTGTGTGTGTTTGTGTGTACTCATGTCAGTCATCCTTCCATTTCTTGCCGCTGCTGGTACGGTGCAGGAATTTTCCTTGTCGCGGTTTACTTACTGTCACACAAAGTTGTGTAACTGTACATACAGTGGGGTTGGATATCCAAGGTTAATTCTCGTGTCCTGTGAAATTACAATCTGTGTGTACCACCTCCCATACAGCCTTGAATACTGAATGAATACAATGTGAGGAGGTGAGAACAACACATTCTTGTGTTCTGTAATTGCTTAATGGTGTGTTGAAAGGGTGCGATTACAAAAAAGTAAAGATAACATATCGGTGATAAATGTCGCCCGTTCCATTATATTTAAGTTGAAGTATTCTGATGTTTTTCATCTTTACATAATGGAGTAATCTGCGGCTATATTACAGACACTTTCTATCTTAAGTTGCAGTAAGTGTCTAAGATATGATTTTTCTCAGCTTGGTGGTACAGAAGCAAATCTTTACTAACTTTAGGAATCATATCAAAACTTACTGAATCCTATCGTTTGTCAGGTTATGAAATCCTAAATAGACAATCCAACATCGCTTATCAACTTTTATGTCTGTTACATAGCAACCAACACTGTTTTTCTTACTTCAATGAGCTCAACAACTTTGTAACCGTTGATTATTATTATTTTTTTTATCATTCACTCATACTGAAACATAAACTGAAACTTTCAAGTAAACAGAGCAGAAACAATGACAGACAACTTAACTTTGAGACAGATGGGTTAGACGTTTTGGTAACGTCTGTAGAGAAATCCAAAGTTCTTTTGGTAAACAATACTAACTTTGAGGTAAAAGAGAGTGGGCCAAAGAAAAGCTTGTAACATTTGTTGCTCCAACAAAAACCCTTTACATTTTAGTTCATTTTACAACTTAATTCTACCACCTCTACATAGTAGCTGACTTCAATAAGTTCATGAGTCACAAATGGCAACAAGTGTGTACCAGTCATGTTTATTTTTCCTCCTGTGGCTTTAGGCAATGACAAACTCTACATGTCTCTCTAAATCTGAAAATGTTTCTGTGGGACTATTACAGTTCAGATTATTTGATGTGGGGTTATATGAGGTACTTATTGATAGTCAGCACAGAAGAACAGCAATGTGTTGTGGACAGGGTCAGCAACAAAAGATATTTTAGCCACTTAAAAAAAACTAAAAAATATCATATGAGATGAATTGTATGCTATAGTTAGAATATTTTCACTGCTTTTCTGTGCTGTCAGACAGCTTCATCCAGCCAGAGACTGCCGTTACAAAAGCCAAATATTGCTCCCTCTAAACCAACCAAACTCTTTAGGCAAAATCAGTAATTTTACCTATTTTACACAGGAGTTGCTGAGCTTCCACTGCCTCAATCTGCTTGTTAGCTTTGTGTTATTGTGTGCCTTTGTTGAATCTGGACTGTCCTTTAAAAACACAGAAGTCACACAATAACAGAGAAAAACTAAACTGTCAAGGCAGTGCAAGATCAGCAACCTCAGTAAATTTACTGATCTTTTCCACGGAGTTTGGTTGGTTTGCATGACGCCAAAGTAAAGCAGTGAAAATATTCCAAATAAACAAAGACTATGATCGTGGAGAACTGTGGTCTCATGTGTGCTAAAGAAGAGAGGAGTTTGACTAACTAATCTGAATTTAACCCGCAGATGACCTGGAGAGAAGGAGGACATCATAAGTCAGGCCGACATTTCTACTCACTTGTGATCTTTAAAAGCCAACAGGTGTGAGGAGAGTTGACATGCTTTAATCATGGAGACTTCTCCCTTCACAAACACTCTGTTAATCTGTAACACAAATGTCAGTTGTTCAGTGAACTTGTTCTGTATGTTTTGCATGTTGTGTAGATTGGCTGATTTATAACTTATTTTACTATCTGCATAACTGGCGAGGAGCTCCACTTTCTGGGTGCGTTTATCTAGTGTATCTAAGATCATGAACAGAGTGCTGATGGAGCACCTAAGTTTCCATTGTTGTTTTTGGTAAGTATAAGAGATTGGAGAGAAGGCTGAGTCACAGGGAGAGAAGAGAGGTAATCTCACTGTTCTGACAGATTTATGATTCTCTGTCTTTGTGGGCGGCTGCCATGAAAGCTTTTGAAGTCATTTGTGAGCTGCACCTGTTATTTTATTAACACTTACAGCTTAACTACTCTAAAAAAAAAGGCATATCATGTAAAAAAACAAAAACAAACTTGTCCTATCTTATTCAAGTACATTCTAGTTTCTGTGGTGACTGATTTCTGACGCTAAAGGACGAGAATAAACACCCAGACAGGTGCTCACTCTTCTGATTACACTTCGTTCCACAGAAATCAAATTTGATTTCATCATAAGTAAACTTGTGTCTTCATTTTTTCAGTTCTCCTGAACATTCTTCTGGAAATTTATAAGCAAAATTTATAAATTATATAAATGTTTAAGTGTTTACAGAGGAGATTTTGCCATGCATAAGAAGAAAAATTCAATATGTTAGATCCACTTTTTCAGAAATTTCTACATAAGCAATTTTAGTGGCCACACAGTCATAGAATATGAATAAGCAAAGTTAGGCTAATCTCACCATTTAAGAACACCTTCATAAATAAAAAGAGAGTAAAATAGAAACTCACCACAAACTGATTCAAATGATTTTCATAAACTCCATGGAAAAGAGTAGGTGACTGTTCAGTAGAATACATTGTCATTTTTTAACAAAAATGCAAATGAAGTTCCTCAGTTGGTCAGGAATCCAATTTTCCAGAGAAGGATTTTGTGTAAAGCTCATCGCCTTCTTTTTTTTTTTAACCTTTCTGTTTCTGCCCTTTGACAAACGGGGCTAAACAGCGTGTTGGGGCTGACCCTTTGTAAACAGGCTGTGGGTCCGGTCGGTCGAGGCTGCAGGAGCCTGTTAGAAGAAGGACAGGCCGGGGAGACAACTGAGGTTGTTTGCCATCAGGTGTGTGTGAAGATATCTCCAAACATTTGGACCCTGGAGATAACAACATGCCAGAGAGGGGGAGGCAGAGAGACAGACAGAGATGAGTGTATTTCCCCGGGACCACCTAAGCCGCTTAATCAAGATGTGACTCTGCTGCGTGTGTGTGTGTGTGAGTGTGTGTGTGTGAGAGAGACAGACAGACAGAGAGAGAGAGAGTGTTTCTGTGTGTCTGTATGTGCCCGAGATAAAAGGCGGTGAATCAGAGGTTTCCCTCATCCTGATCCCCTATAGCAGGTGAAGCTAGGTGCGTGTGTGTGTGTGCGTGTGTGTCAGACAACTGGGAGGCTGCTCCCACAGCCCCCATCACATCACCTAGACCATGGAGACCAGACCTGCACAGGAGTAATGAGCAGTGCACTGTTGTGTCTATGTCACTCACTACATATGTGTGTGTGTGTGTGTGTGTCTATGGGGGCGAGTGACAAACGTTAGCGCTGTGATGTTGCATTAATTGCGTGCAGAGTCTTTGGTTCCCTCTCGCACAGTTAATGAAGACACGACACGGCGCTCAGCCCTCTCTGACGCTCCGCTTTGAGTGCCACTGTGGCCTCCGCTGCATTTGAGCACTGTAATTTGGCTTTTAAATGAAATAAATTAGTTATCCGGGAGATCCTAAGGATTACGATTATCATTATTTTTCCCTTAGTGACAAACGCCACGCTGTGATTGGTTAATGACTTTCTTCTGAGTGGCAGCCGTCCTATGGGGTCGTCCGGAGCGAGGAAAATGGAGAGGGAGTGGAAGGCGCCAATCTGTACGACTAATGAGGCGCAATTATATCACTGACTGTCTGTTGACGTGACCCCGCCAAAAACCTCTACACACACACACACACACACACACACACACACACACACACACACACACACACGCACACACACACATCTAAGATAAGCCCTTCAGGTGGATGAATATGTGGATGTTAGCTGAACTGATGGCTAGCTCATGACAAAAATGATTTCAGGTGATTTGTGTCTTGTATCTACATTCCTCTTTTTAGCTTAGTTTTTATTTTCTATATGATTTAATTGAGAACAACAGGTCTTAGGGAGTACTACTGCATCTGTGAAAAAAGTTTGTTTTTTTAAGTGTCCATCAGTCTGACAATGTTATAGAAATGCAATGCTAAATATGTGCAAATATATATATATATTCCTGTCCCAAGCCAGAATAACTGTTTTTGTTTGCCCATTTCACCTCAATTAGAGTTTAAATGAATGCAGAATGTTTGCTGAATGAACAAGTGTCTGCTTATAAGTTGTTGTTTTTTTTTAATTGAACATAAGCCCATTATTTAACCTTAAAACAATCAGAACAGATCATTAAATTATATGCGTTAATGTACAGTGTTACACCTTTAACAGTGTAAATCAACACTGTGTGCTGTTCTAATCCAGTACATTTATTTTTTAATCTCATTCAGTGAATATCTCCTCATGGAATCAGCACATCCCACCTTTAATATGTTTTTTTTTTTTTTAAATATTCTAAATGAATGCATTAAATACAGTCCAGGTAATAAGTTAGGTTTCCATCCAAGCGTAGCACAGATTTTAACAGAACTTTGAAAAAATGAGTAGAGATAAACGGCTTGCGGCAGTAATTTTCCAGTCAGGTACCATTAAACCATCGCAGACGGAGAGGGTGCAACGAGATGATGTAATTAAAAGAAGTGCCAGTCCGACTTCAAACGGTGAAAAGCAACTTAAAAAACACAACACAAACCATGTTGGAAGTCAGATCATATACATGTACTTACAGTCAGGCTAATACATGATGATATTCTATGTTTATTCTTGTGGTCATCAAGTCCACTGAAAAAAAACACAAGACAAAGAGTTGATCCGACTAACAACTGTTGCCTGAAGTCTGATGTAGCTTAGATATCTGTGCCAGAGACTTTCATTGTTGTCCAAAAAATATTAAAAGCACGACATGTTAGGGAATTTGGAAAGTATTAAGAGATGAGCACACACATTGTTCATTTGTTGATGAAAAGAATAATACAAATCAACATGAGCTTTGTATTTTAACATAGTTTGTCTTTCAATAATTCTCTCAGAAGTAGCTCTGTGATTTTATCCTTTTACTCCACTTTGATTTATACACATTGGGAGATGCAGGACTATTTCATCTTTGCTTTTTGTTCATTTCTTCGAATCTATCTCAATGCATGGTCTCCCAGCATATCGCCATGGATACTTTCTGTGCATATGCAGGTAAGATGATAATGTTAATTACTGTATGTTCACACATTAATGGAGACCAGAAGTCTTTATGTCCACGCTGAAAGCAAAACTGAAGATCTGTTTGAGCAGAATTCACGGGACTGACAAGGTTGGATTTTTTCCCTCCTGCTCAGTTTGTAGAAAGCCTTCCACTCGTCTTCTTTGTCTGTTTCTCTGAATGCGTCTCTCATTGTCTTCGACTTCTTTCAGATAATCTCATTTAGACTTCCCCTCTTGATTCTCAAGCCTCCTTCTCCCTCTCAGCGGAGCTCCCTGCCTCTCTCCCATGGCTCTGTCTTTCTCTCTCCTTCTCACTCACTTCCTCTAAATGCACACAGTATTGATGTTTTTCTCTCCATCATGGCCCCTGTGATGCTTTTCCTCCTTTTAGTTCTCCCCTTTGTCTCCCACCTTTTATTTGTCAAAGGTTCTCTGTAGTGTTTTCTCCCCAGGTATACGCTCTCTCGTCCACACGGATGTATAGATATACCAGGGGCTTCTACGAGTTTTTGAAGGCTAAAACCAATACTGCATTCTTGTTCTTGAACTGCTGATATGTCAATATACAATATATATAAAAAGACAATTTTCCTGCTTAAAAAAAAGAACTATAGAAATGTCATCATCCATGAAAGATCCAGTGTGTTAGGGTTAAGAGGAGAACATGCTGTATTATATTTCTTGATTGACATATCGTCAAGAGATGTTGAAAAATGCTGAACCAAGTATGGCTGTTGCTTCTTATTGAGAAAAAAAATACAATTAGGCCCAATTTGGGATTGGGATTTTGTACAGTCTCTCCAAAAGATTGGTCAAAACAATTCAGTGTGCCACACTTGAGGCTGCTCTCTTATGTAGGCATACCTCATGAAATATGAAGCAGGTCTGTGGGACTCCTGATCCAATCTCTTCCTTTTCTGCCTCCATCCAAAACAGACCAGCATCTTGATAACCAAAATGTTTATAAAGACCAGAAGAACAAATACGCAAGAAGAAAACAACACACATGTTGTTCAATAGAGAGGTGAAGTCCCTCCCTGACCGGTGAACCACTGTGGGGCGTAACTTCAGAAAAAAATATGAAAAATATGAATATTTTGTTGAACAATTGACACATATGATGTTTGTCAATTTAAAAGACAGCTTTACAAGTCAAGAAAGTCACAATTTGTGGTAGGTTTGTCATAGTAAGTCACTGTTTGTCATAAAACTGTTGAAATACAAGGCTGAATATATGTACATTACTATACGGTATGGTAAGAGAGACTACACAGCAAGAAGTCGAGTGATCTCAAGACTTTTTTCCCACCAAATGCTAACATTAGCTGCTGAGGCTATGATGCCTGTGTGTTTTTGTGCTGGGATGTAGTCACACAAGTAACATGTCCTACTTGTTTTCGCTCTTCACGGCTGATAAAAGCACCAGGAGACGCTGGATAAAACACTTCAGGTAAGATGACATTACAGGAGACAGTGAGATTTGGTGTTGATGACACATATAATGTGAGAGGAGAAATGTGGTTCACTAAGTGGTTTTATACAAAACTAAACTAAACTACAACAAACCTACCACAAATGGTGACTTTCTTGTCTTGTAAAATTATGTTTTAAATTCACAAACATGCAGAGTTCAAACGGAAACAAAAAATTATTTGTCTCTCGCCAGTGACCACCATTCATATTTTTTCCAAAGTAACGTCTCATGGGGCACACTGGAAGGGGAGGGATTTTGCCTCTCTAGGTCTTGTTTGGATTTTTTGGAGCTGCATTCAGCCCAGAAAAAAATGTTTATTTAAAGAGTGCTGCGTTGAACACGGTATTGTGCGCGAAAGCGCACTGCAGTGCAACGCCTTTTTAATACAGTGTTTTTCTTGTGTAGATTTGTCCATAGCACCCCCTACAGTGTCAGAGAGTTCTAAGTCAGACTGCAGACATTTCTTGCATGTCATCTCCTTCTCTGTCCCTACATTCCCTCTTCTTCCTGAATCTACACTACTGAAAAAATGCACAATCTTATGTTAAAAGAAAAAAAAAATTAAGAAAACAGAAACTTTACAACATCAACACCAAAATAACTTTGCCGTGTTTGATCTGTGGCGCAACACAGCACTCATTAATTTACAGCAAAACACGTATTTTGTGGCGTTGATTCGGGTGTAACCTTCACGCTATCACCAATATTCAACATTAATAAAGATAATTTCAGCTTGATATATTGCTTACCTGTAATAAACTTGAATGCACACACAACCTTTGCACCCTCTCTTTTGACTGTAAAAAGCAGCAGTAATAGAGAGCCGTGCACCGTGTCAAGCTGTATTTTACATTTACAAGCATATCTCCCAACAAGCCAATCTGAGGTGGAGAGGCCAGATGAGCCCGGCTGTATCACGGTCCATCTAGTCAGCAGTTGCTGGCCTTATAACACGGCCTGTATCTAAGCAGAAAGGATATTTAGGGAGCGGTATAGAGGGAGAGAGATGAATGATGGGTGGAAGGGAGGACGGAGGAGAGAGGGAGAGATGTAAAAAGAGAAGGCTCATGTACAAGAGAGGCCTTAAAAAGCGGAGAGGTTGGTTTCAGCGTGTTTAAGAGCTTGGCAGAGGAGCGGCTACCGCTACTGCGACTGTGGTTTCTGGGGGAATCAATGTGTGTGTGTGTGTGTGTCTATGTGTGTGTGTGTATCTGCATGTGTGTGTGATAGGGGGAAAAGGATCCAGGGTATTTTCCTGGCATTTGATGGACAGCTTAACGCCCGGCTTGTAAAAACAGCAGAGCAAAATGTTCCACGTGCCAAAGGACGGGGGGAGGTCACACATACACACACACACACATACTCACAGATACACACACTCACGCACAATAAAAGTGAAGTGTAGAGTTGTAGTCTTATTTATTAGGGATCCTGTGGTGTGGGTGAACAGTCACTGGGTGGTAGGGCAGCTCAGGCTGAAACCAGATGATGTTTTCTTAACATTTCCCCTGATTACATCCAACATCTCCCATCTGTAATCAGATTTTCAACATTTCCCTGTAGGGGAGGGCGCGCCTGTTAGAAAAGCCTCACGCTGGTGACCACATAGCCTCAAATGGCCTTTCTTGAATTTTTGTGTGCAACTATGAAGATCAAGGGCAACAGTCAGGACTGTATGGTATTGGTCCCAACCCAGTGTCGCGGCAGTTTGTGAAATAATCGAGAAATGTAATCAATGGATTTTGCGTGCATAGACACAGATTTATGAGACAGTCAGTGCAACTTTCAAGTGATTAGAATGAACAAGGTAAACAAAACAAGAAAGTCAAATTGTCAATTGATTGTCTTGAAGTCCAGATGAAACTGATCTGTGCATGGATGGCACATTGGCCTTTCAATTGTGCGTCAATGCCACTGCCATATTGGATTGGGCAAGACTGGCTTGTGAACAAATAGTAGTAGACAGGAGCTTTGATTTTTCTGGATAAAAAGCACTATAACATTTATATTTCTTAAGTGATTTCACATTTTTTCCACATATTTTTATATTCAACGGTTCATGATCATGGAGTCATTTACACTCCATGTAGATCATTGAGCCTCTAATACAACATGACTCAGTGAAACAGGTTGAAAAGTGTCACAGTGCTTTTTATCAAAAAAACCAACAACAACAGGCCGTCCGTTTACATGTTCTTCTTCACAGGCCAGTCTTGTGTAACTGGATGTTGCGCATTAATTATTGCTAACTTGAGTGCAGAACAAAACAATGGTGGATAATACACTAGTTTGAAAGTTGTGACACTGTGTCATGAAAAAATTGGAAAATTCATGTCTATGTACACAAAGCTTGTGGATTAAATTTCGTGACTATTTCACAAACTATTATTATATGTTATTTATCCAAATCTATTGACAACAAAAAGAGTGAACGAGATTGTTTGCACAATGACAGACTACACTTGGACCTGATGATGAAATTCCCAGATGTGGGAATTTCATGCACCACCTTTCTGTTTTATCAACACACTCATGGGAATGTAAGTCACTGGGTTTTGGACCGAAGGTCATCAGCTGCTCGCCTGTTCCTCTCTGCTCTTCTTACCTTTCACCATCCACATCTTATTTGTATCATATCTCCTTCTTCTCTACAAATACCCAGAACAGTCCAGTGAACCACGTTGGAGGTGATTTCATTCAACCAACATTGCACAAGCTTTCTGTCTTACTGCACCCTACCTCTCATTGTCCTCATCCCTATTCCAATCTCAACATGACAATCTTGAACGAGTGTTACGACATTTTGCTGGGCGATTGAGCAACAAAAATCGAGCCTTGTTGGAAACGGCCAGTGGGAATTGTTGTCAGGAACTGAGTTGAAAGCAGAAATGTTAAGTGAACAATTTGTCAATTTCATTGCAGATATCAGAGTTGACATCGTTGGGAATAGTGACAGTTCCTCACATGGAAGCATACAATCAAATACCACATGGTATTTTCAAACAAGATATTGAACGAACACTGCTGACCTTCAATAAATCAAATCTGGACTCAGACACTATTAAGATAAAAGAGGCATGACATACAGAGTTTTTATTGTCAGGAAACGATATCATGTGATTCCGGTCATGCTTTTGAGACAAACCATTTTTGAGAATACAGCTTTAGCCACCACATTGGCCCATATATGTCAACAAGTATGGGATGGATTACCATACAATTTGGTGCATATACTCATGTTTCCCCCAGGATTAATTGTTATAGCTTTGGTGATCCATCCCTTTGCTATACGGCGCCATCATCACATCTACATTTCCATTTGTTCATTTCTTTGGCTTACGACTAAATACCTGCAAAATTAATGCCATTACTTTCAGACACATCTGTACTTGTGATTAGTGCTAATTAGCATATGTTAACACATTTAACTAAGATGGTGAACATGGTAAACATTATACTTTCAAAGCATTAGTATGTTAGCATGCTGACATTAGCACTCAGCACACTTTTTCCTACCCAAAATGCAGTGAAAACACATGCACAGTTCAAAGCTGTGGTTTGAAAACATACAGCCTCACATAGCAGCTAGCATGCCTGTAGATTCTTAGACAAAAGAGCAAACATCGTTCATATGTTTCCTCTCCAGTTACCAGTCAGCATAGATGACAAGAGACCAATCTACCAGGTTGAGATTCTCATAAACATACTTCTTATCTGATCCACAGTACTGTTTTTTATTGGAAATCCTCAAAAAGGATGAGGTTTGGAAGGAAATTAGGGAGCTGCTGGGAGTTACAAGTGAGTAATCTCCATGTATACAAGGCTGACGAAAGGCAACTTACCATGATAAATGTTAGCTACTGTTAGCTTTAGAAATTTCCATTAGTTATGAAGAAATAACTTAGACGCTTACTCATTTGCAGAGTGAGAAATCACAAGCGGTACACCGCCCAAAAAGTCCCATCCCCTCCTCGTGCTGCAGCATCACTTGTAGCAGGCCTATATTTGGACAATTTTTGTGATCCATCCACCAGAGTTTGCTCGCTTGCTGTATGTTAGGAAGAGATGTTAGTCTTGTTAATGATGAAACTAGAAGGGCATTTAACAGCCACCGTATGCACAGAATGTGGCATACTACTTGTACATAGAAATCATAGAAACATACACACACAACAGACAACATACATTTTTGCCTTGTGTGATCAGACATCCAAAGAAACACGAGAGGAACACATTGCTGTACTATTTGCAGTATTTTTAGAGTTCTAATATATCTGCTAATTATATTTTAATCACTATTAATCATTAATTAAACATACAAGGGAATTCCAATTTCCTAAATTGAGGTTCTGCTCCACCCGCATTGTGTTACATTGCTACGTCTTGTCTCTTGCAGGCGACAAGAATGCATGAATTATTGGACACTTTTAATCTTTTAGGGGGCATCAGTTTTACGTGTAAAATTTCCGTCCATTTTGTACACAAACTCATGTATGCATGGTCATATCTTTCATATTCAGCTAAGTCAGCAAACATTATATTTTCATACAAGTGGGAGGAGTGAAATGCTGCAAATGATTTCCTGAACTAACATGAGTGATGAATTATTGATAGATTGAATGAATGAGGAAATAAATATTAGTGACAGATGGTTTTATGGTTATCTGATGTGTGCATGATGAAAATGATGGAAAATAATCAGTTTGTCGTGTTTTTCTAATCTGGCTTTTAAACCATCTACCATTTATATGACATTTATTACACATATTATAAAACACATGGTGCCATTCTCTCAAACTTGCTCAGGTGTGAAAAAAAAAAAAGTTGAAAATGTGAGACATATCCAACGTATATGAAATGTCCCAGAGTTACAGAATCACCACGGTGTGACTCAGATCTGGTGTCTCTCTGCTTTCTAGTGTCTCAGAATAAAAGAAGCAGAGATTCATTTATCCCCACAGCAGCCCTGATTCATCTGGTCATACAGTATAACGATGTTGCTCCTTTTGCCTGAGCACTGAAATAACTGTGTTTTGCACTGTTTTAACATACTGTCTCTGGACAGGGCCCTAAAAAAAGACTGCAGTCCCTGAAAATGGCAAAACCGACAGCATTTTGTAAAAAGAAAATTTTTCAACCTCCAGTTAACTTCACTATATTAATTTCAACTATTATTCATACAAGTTTAAATTTTAAAAAAAAGCTATGCGAATCATGATAGATTGTTAATAGAATTTTACATGTAACACTAACAAAAAGTAGTCCAAGACATAAGAGATAAAGCTTCAGACCTACATTACATGCAATATAATGTGGTGATTTATTTAAGTTACCATGGTGTCCGCCCCAAATGAAGCAGGCTTCCCTCCGGCTGGGCATTAACAAGATGTGTCAGCCCTCCGTACATCCTCACACTGTTTAAAATTAACACCTACACCGGGCTAATCAATGTAAATGCCAGAACAGAGTGCTACAATCATCTGCCTGAGCTCAACGTTCATTTTACTAAAGTAGACTTGTGCACAGGATGAGCACACATGCTTTTGCTAATCCCTATACAATGGAGGTCTAAAAAAAAAACTTTAAATGAAATACTTGACCACAAAAGAGATTTACTGTAACAACCGACAGGTTTCCTTGGTTAACATGATAAAAAAAAAAAACAACAGCAAACCCAGTAACCACAGGAATTATGTCATATTGCACAATTTTGCAGCTCACAATTTATGTCCAATTCAAACATTTAATGCCCCTTATATGGTGAGGTGGAAAGTAGGAGGGTGGAGATCGGTGTGCTGTACTGGCTGTAGAAGGGCTGACTTTCATGGAGGAGAATGAAGTTGGTGTCCTGTCACTGACCTGTAACTGATGCTTACCTTTTTATTAACGTGACCACAATGTTTCCACAAAAAACACCAGGTGTATATTCTGGCCCCTGCCTTAAATGTGGTTTATTTTCCAAATACTTTCCCCAACTTTAAAAAAACAAAAAATGTCATGGGAAATGATTGCAGAAAACAAACATTTCAAAAATGTTGGGATTGCACAAAATCCGGGGTTTTGTGGTATTGTCTAATATCTGATAAATATCTGGTTTCTTCTCTTCCAAAAGACATTCTGGTGACACTCTTTCAAAGAAGTCTGGTGGAGTGTTCACATCATGCTGCCCCAAATACTCAAATATTTTCCATGTCCATGGACTGGCTATCACAAAAGCTGCACTTCCACCAAACACTTTCACTGTACTATCCTTGAAACCCGTACCTACACGCAGCTACGCCCTAGATATGTTTATCGTTTCTGCTGCAGGCACATACTCTTAAATGTAGGGAGGGTTGTTACTGGGGCTTTGGGCACTGACTTTTTCAGCCGTTGAGAACTAACAGTCAAGACTTCTCTTGGTATTGAAAACCTGCGGTTTTAACTAACTGACACCCTCTAACCTGTACGGTACATTTACTGCCAGATTGACAAGTTACAGCTAACCACTTCCGTCTGCTTTCACTGTCACTTGCTCAACCATATGCTGGCAATACACACACACACGTTTCATGTTCTTTCTTTTCGGTATGTGTTTGTTTATTGCAACAAGGAGACAGGCTTTGTTTGAGAAAAGCCTGCAGGCAGCAAGAAAAAACAGGACAGTCTGGGAAATAATACATCAAAGTGCAGGCGACAAGACAACTGCGGTTGCTCCGATTCTCTCTCTCTCTTTTTTTCCTGAGTCTCTCTGACCAATCGGTGGTCAGCAGCATTTGGAATGAACGAAGAACGGGATGGAATGGAGTGGTTCTGCCAGTGTTGTCAAGATACTGAAATTTTGATTTTGATACTTGTACCAAGTTTAATATCACAGTTAGAAAACTTGAGACCGAAACAGTACTGGTTCCTACCTAACAGATCAGGAACAGAACGTCCACAGAGCCGGAACATCTGGAGACGTAAGGAGGAATAAACTTTATGAGCTACATCGGGTTCTGCTATGACCTGATCTGATGTACTTCACTTCAGGGGAAAATTAAGAGAGTCTGTAGGGAAATAAGAGAAAGAATCAGAGTCTCTTGAGTGCACAGTTCAGTCTGAGGCTGAACTAAACACAAACCTCCACAAGGCAAAAATTCACTTGACTATTCATGTGAACACATCAATATTGATCTACAACAAGTATTGAACATAAGAAATTCTAATAATGGACCCTTTTTAACAAAAAGTATTTTAAAAAGTACCTAAATGTCAGTTTGATAGGTACCATCTACAACTTTTGTACGTGGAAATGCAAAAATAATCATTCTAATGTGTAATGAACTGAACTGAACAGGAATGCTTGGTGGAAATGTGGCTAAAGACTGCATCCATGCTCTTCCAAAATCCTTCCAAAAAGAGCCACTAAGCTTTGTGGTTGTTGTCCAGGTTGGTGGTGTTGTGAGGACAGCAAAGCCCCAACATGTTGACTGCTGGTGACTCACAGGAAATGAAGGGATCGTCTTTAGCATTAATCACAACCAGTGAGTGTGACGAGGCCTCTTTTCACAATCTCTGACAGAACAACCAATCTGTTCGCTCCCTCCCTCCTTCCTTCCATACCACGCTCGCTCTGTCACAACGAGGAGCTGCCACTCAAACCGCTTCGAGCTGCACTCATTGCAACACCAGCGAGGTTACAGGACGAGCCAGCTCAACTGGGATTAAAGTCTCAGTTGCATTTGTTGAAACAGAGTTTAGAGCAATAATACAGTGGGCAAATCTGGAGGAAAGAGTTTGGGCGCAAAGACTGCCTGTGCTGCAACACACAGATGAAATTTAGCTTATGAATTGAAACACATGCATTATGCATAATGAGCAGAGGCCGAGGGGAAAGAGAGACAGAGAGGAGACATCTTGTCATCACTAAAGGAGAGCGATGGAAAGATGGACAAAGGAGATGTCCCAAGGGACTATGCACTCATTCTGCATGGCTGCCTATCCGTCACCATGGAAACTGTGTGTGTGTGTGTGTGTGTGTGTGTGTGTGTGTGTGTGTGTGTGTGTGTGTGTGTGTGTGTACACTGGCAACCAACAGTGAGCTGGAGGGTGTGTGTGTGTATTGAGGAGGGGGAATAATGTGTAGGTGCTACGCGGGAGGCCTCCCACTGTGTTAGCAAGAATACCTTCGAAACTCACTATGATCACATTCTTCGTCATATCTGTGTGTGTGTGTGTGTGTGTGTGTGCGTGTGTGTTACAGACAGAGAGCCTGTGGACCGAGAGATCTTATCATTTAAAAGCAGGACCCTCGGTTGATGAGTGATCTGCTGGATGGTGTGATTGATGAAGGACGGAGTGATGAACGCTTGATGAGATGAAAGAGTGAAGAGCCATCAGCATGCAAACGCCGATACACACACACACACACACACACACACAGACGAAGCCCATGACTAAGGCCTCTGATGTGCGTGTGCAGACAACACACACATGAATGCGTACTTGAACAAACACACTAACTTACAGGAGCAAAAGACACATCATGCAAAAACACAATCAAACACACACCTCCGAGGAAGATGAAGGGACGATTAAAGATAAAAAGTTTTCTTTGAGCTGACAGGAACGTGAGATGAATAGAACAGAGGAGGCTCTACTACCACATACATGCTCACAAATGCACACATGGATAGATAGATAGATAGATAGATAGATAGATAGATAGATAGATTTTAACAAGAGCAAGACAGTTGTATGGAGGTGGGAGGAGGGGTGGGTGGATGGACTTTCACCCATGAGGCCGGGGTTTATGTCCTATGTGAAACCGAAAGTCAATGTTAGCTAAAGTGTTAAGCAAATAACTTTGCGTCCGACGTGTGACTTAATTCACTTTCGTAATGGTACTTTTTTTTTATTTTAACCCCACAGACTATTCTCAGTAAGGGGGAACAGGGTTTTCTCAGGTGGGCACTTCTTTTTACATGCATGCATATCTCGACCGTACAGTAAAGAGTCGACCTCGCTCGACTGTTTACTGTACGGTAATTCGTCTCTCTGTCAGTGTTGACTGCTGACCGGAGGAGAAATGTATTTTAAAGTTACTTCTGGAACATACAGAGAGGTGGCGGGAATGAAGAGAGATGGGAGGGACATGACAGAAAGAACCGGCTTCTCTGGTGAGTGCTGTCAGAGGCTAACACACAAACTCATAAACACACACACATGATGTCTGGTGCCTGCGGGCCGGTGCTCACTGCCTACTAGCTTGTTGTTTGTTCACAAAAGTAACGCAAATAACTATAAATGTTCCCCACATGATCTGGTAATCAAACTTGTGGGAGTAACGCAAGGTGAATATTCACTTCACTTTTGGTGTGAACAAGACATACAAAAGGTTTAAGCCACTGCTAATATTAACAAACACAAAGCCTAAAAAACAACTGACTGCAAGCCATGGTGTTACATATAGTAAACACAAAAAGACTTTATAAGCCTAAATTAACAAAAAAATAGTCTTACCTTATGGAAAAATGTTTTTCCTGGTTCTGCTTCCAGCAAAATTGTCCACAATATCATCAAAGTCGAGAATACTGGTCACCTCAAGTGCTTTGAGGTGTTTTTGCATCATTAGTACTCGGTGCAATTTTAATCCTGGACCAGTGTTGAGCCAAAAATGGATCATCCGGCAAAAGCATGATACTATCGCCAAGTTTACCATTTTGCACCACCACAATCCTCGCATAAATAACAGTTGGTTTGCAGAGTGTGGCTAATGTTAGCAGTGCTAGCAGCAGAAGCAGCCTGCTGTCCTTGCAGGATAACATGCTTGTGCTGAATGTGGTCACTGATTGCTCAGACGAGTGATTATATGCCAGTTTATTCTGACGCAGCCATACATACAACCTTATTTTACTGATCAAAATACTGCCAGACCACGCTGCTTTTATGAGATGTCATCATCCTTATCTTTTGTCAACTGCTGGTTAAAAACAACTTGGCCAGGCTGATGCTGTCAACTCTCTCTCCCCATTGAGGGGGCAGCAGGTTCCGCTAGTGGAGGGCGGACGCGTAACCTTTGTATGTATTTGTTTGCAAATTATAATTTGTCAGTTTATGTTTATCATATGTCTGTATCATGTTTACTATAATATAAATACATTTTGAGAATTTTGGGGGCACAAAAGCTCACACTGCCCCCCAGTTCACCCCATGACCACGGCCCATCTTGTGCATCAGTATAAGAAGCTGAGGGGCGTGACAAAGCAGTGTTGGTATTTGACAACCTGGAATGAGAACGGGTTGGACAGACATACACACAGAAATCACACGCAGGCTGGTGACAAGTTAGTGTTAACCTTATTCCTTCCTTTGGTTTTCGCTTGTAATTTATTGGGTTTTTTTTCTACAACTCCCTCCAGAAAGGAGAGTAATTTGTATGTGGTCAAACCCACTCATTAACTCAAAAACAGACACGGAAACAGTCTGTCTCTATTTCTCACACACACTCAAACACACACAAACACACACACACAGAGACACACAGACCCCTGGCACCTGAGGAGAGTGCCCTCACTGTGCCAGGCTGTGCGAACATGTGGGTGCAGTTACAGTAAAGAAACACTGCCAAGACCACTCTGGGCAGGGCAAACAGCTGCCAGGGGCACACAAACAGACACACAGACACACACACACACAGTCTCTGATTCTAAACCTGCAGCCTGGCTCATACACACCTATCCTGCGCTTTCGCTACCACAAGAACATCGCCACAAATTCTCCACACAGCTTCCTCTCACACTCACACGCTGCTCGTAATCCACACATAATCCTCCACCTCTTCCTCTGTCTCCCTTTCTCATGCAAACATGCACACACGCACGCACGCACACACACTTCTTGCTGAGTCAATGTGGATAACAAAAGACCAAAATATAACCAGGATTTCCCGCGCCTGCCCGTCTTGGTTTCTGTTGTGTGATATATAGGAAGCTTAACTGTTCCATTGATTTTGTACTGTACATTCCTGGTGTGTTAGTTCAGCTCTGCTCAGTCAGCGTGGCGTCTTAATCTCTGAGGATCGCTGTCAGTTGATGAATCGTCAGTCATACAGACAGAGCAGAGCGGCTCTCAGCTTTAGGGACTATAAGCAGAGAAGTTTAGACAGAAAACGTAAAATAGGCGTCGTATGAAGGCAGCTTTCTTTGTTGTATATATCGGCATTTATTCTCTGTGTCTTATATTGTCTGTCTGAGCTTTCATGATGAGAAACGGGTCTACTGAGGCTACTTTCAGTGCACAGATTGCCATGTTTACCAATTATTCTCTAAATTGTTAATTAATTTTCTGCCATTTATTACCATGGTTACTATGTCTTGACATCAGCCCTGTTCGAATGGGACTATATTACCTGGGCTCCTCTTGTGATTTGTAATAATTGCAGAGGTCGTCTGTTTTCTTAATTGCTTTGAATGTGCCATGTTTGTAAAGTGTAAAGTAAAAAAAAAAAAAAAATCAATTGCAAATTACCTTTCATGTTTCACCACATAGGTCATCAGGTAATATTAGTTCTGCATCTCAGTAATTAGAAATAAAAAAAAATACACAGATTTAGGGGGATTTTCTGTTTTTCAGTGATGTATTTGAAGAAAAACACCAAAATTGTAGAAATGCAAGGTGAACCCCAAACTGCTATTTTCAGATGACTGTTTATAGGAATAAACATTACACTTATTTACTTTTTGTTTGGAGTCAGAGGTGAAGAACAATACCTCTCTCATATCTGCACTTATCTAAATATAGCTAAATATAACTATATTTACAGCAAAATAGAAGAAGCGACAGCCAGTTCACCATAAAGACTGAGATACTCTTGCCAGACTGCTAGTTCACATGACAGACAGCCGAAAGTGCAAGTAAGCTAATTTTCAATAGATTTACCAGCTAGTCTACTTGTGCTTTAGAAGAAGGTAAACAGCGAAGTAGCACATAACACAACTGTCAGAGAATTAGTAAAACTCTTTACAGAAAATGGAGTAATACAGTAAAACTTGTTAATTGACCTGCTACGTTTATTTACTCTTCCATCTCTAATTAGTTCTGATAGATTTTGAAAACAGCAAATGAGTTAAGCCCACTAGCAGTAGTGCTAACTCAGCTACCCCGTCTGCCGTGTGGCACCTCCCCCACAGGTTGCAGTGGTTTATTGAGAGTCTCCTGATAAGTTAGTTCACCTAATATAACTTATGTAAGTTAAGAATAACAATTGTTTTCACATGGGACACAAACCCGTGTCTCCTGGGTGAAAGTCTTGATGCTAGAGGGGTGCAATATTCTTTTTCCCAGGAAAACAAGGGAATAACCTGCCCCACTCCGCCTCTGATCGGCCTACCCTGATATTCTTACCCTAACTGTACCAATCATCACTCCTCATACCTAAACATAACCAACCCAACCAACGAAGATAACGAGTACAAGCCAGTAGGGTGGGCGATTTCTTGTTCCGCCATCATAGGAAAAGAAAAGCGAAAGAGGGATGTGTTGGGAGTGATAACAGTCTGGTAAAGCCAAAACTTGTAATTTTAACATGTCAGTTTGAAATATAACATGTTTTTTGTTACTTTGGACAGAACCAGGCTAGCTGTCTCCCTTTGCTTCCAGTATCCAAAAGCTAAGCTAACACTCTCCCGACTGTAGCATAATATTTAATGAGCAGACATGAGTGGGTGTTGAAAAAGCGAATAGGCAAACTTCCCAAAATGTTGAACTATTCCTTTAAGCATCAAGGCAGACTTTTCCTTTGGAATACAGTACATTTGAGAAACGCATTTTCACAGCTATACATAAATCGGTTCTCTGCTAATGCTATCAATGTAAAAAGTTACAGTGAGGTTGTGGTGCAGTATTCATTTAATGTGGAATATATTTGAGAAAATCTGATGAAATATAAGGAAATGCAACCTGACTGTCTGCCCGCTATCATCACTGAATGTTGCATCAATTCACATTTAAAGTGGTGATAGGAGCATGTGAGGAGATAAATCCTCAAACACTGTCACACTGCTCAGGTTTCACGTTAATTTACTGTACGCATTACATCCAGACACGTGTACAGTTACAGGTATTTTGATGACCCCCGCAGTGTTGCTGACAACTCATCAAGGGGAAATAACATACAGGGCTGCTCAAGGTATGTGTGTGTGTGTGTGTGTGTGTGTGTGTGTGTGTGTTGGACTGGTTGTTTTATATAAATACACTGTACATATCTTTTCTCCTGCTGTCGCTGGGGTAGAGTTAGCAAGCCTGGCAATCAAGTGTCTCTCACACACACATATAAATTCCAGCCTGCATCCAGATCATATCATAAATATCACGCGCATTCCCACACAGCTGCTATCAGGTGTCTGTGGCTCCGGTTGCTGTGTCCACTAAGACTTTACAGCATGTTTGACCTATTCTGACTGTCGGAGCAGGGAGCCTCGAGCCAGCCAAGACTCCTCCACTATTCCAAATATCAAATACCAGCATCAGCGATAACCACCAGAACTGCTCTGAGTAATGTACAACCGTGTGTGTGTGTGTGTGTGTGTGTGTGTTTTCTGCATTAAGCAGGGAGGAAATCATCACGGTGGTTTTTCTGCAGTTTCGTGTTAAAATCTTGCGGATTAGGAGGTTATGGAGGCAGTTTGACCTGAGATGACCCCGAGCCAGCGCACCGGCTATAAAACACTCCTCATCTCCTAGTCTTCGTCTGCACCGCTGCTCCTCTTTATCCCTTTCTCCTCTTCACTGTTTTGCTTCTTTTTTCCTTCTTTTCATTCTACTCTTGTTGCTCTATTTCCATCATAATTGAAGGTAAAGCACAACATAAATAAATGGGGGAAAAAAAGCCTGTTACCAAATAAATGTACAAAGACTTTTGACATACATTTTCCAATGATGTGAAGCTAATATTTAAGTGAACTGAAATGTGTTTTATCAGTTTAAAAAAAATGCCTTTGTTCTCAGTGGATTAAGTCATTGTCCTGTTTCATTCACATGAGAAATAAAATATTTCAGAATCTACAAGGGGCTTTTAAAAAATGATTTTCCTTTTGAATAATTATCTACAAAGCATCTATATTTGGTGAAAATGAAAAAAAAAAGTAAATGAATGGGATTAAAGACACAAAAACATACTGTAAAAGGAATGAATTCAGTCCCTGTGCCCTTACACATTAATGCTTAATATCTTCAAAATGACCTCAACTTGTCTTTTCAAATTTACCATCTTAAAAAATTTAAGGCAGCGCAGGCACTAACTTTTTAAAGTCTAACAAATAGTTTATTTTTACAGTGTATATCTCTGTGTCTGCTGCAGCTTTGGTTTACTAATGGTGCCTCTGATTAAATAAAAGGATAATACGTGTATTAATGATCATTTTACCCACATTAGATCCAATACCAACAGTCTGAATACTTACAGCACAGTAGACTTTACTATAGTTGCTGAACACTGATGTAAAGCAGTGAGAGTAAAAAGAAACCTCGTCTCTTTGAGGACACGAAATCCTGATTTTTAGTGTTGATGTCTGGTGAAACAATTTCTGCTCCGCCATCTATAGCTGAAAAAATATTGCCTTAACATCTACATATAAAACGTCTACACATGGCCAGTTATCTGTGGGAAATATAGTGGACTACATGACCATTTTTCTCTGTGAAATAGGCCAGAAAGTGAAACGAGTCATAAAATTGGGGGAAATAGAGAGAACACTGGAGGTTTGTTGGTGTTGTAATGTAGGAGAACATGGACACGACTTCCACGCTGCCAAGAATCCATGATTTATGTAAGCCTACCATCTGTTGCCACAGAATACGTTGCACAACTACCAATGAGTCAGATTGGCTATATGGACATCTACAATGTCACACACACACACGATGGATATTGGTGGCGAGCTAACACAGGCTCATATGAACGATGAATGAGGTGAGAGAGGAGACTGCTGATCTCCTTACCGCCGCTCTTAGTGACCTGAGTATACCTTAACACACACACACACATACACACACACACACACACACACACACACACACACACACACTCACAAACTTGTGCACAAACACACACATATAAACTATCTATATACACACATGCTGCATCCTGCTGCAGCTGACAGCCATTCATTCACTTCACTGACAGGCTCAGGCTATATCTAAATGCAAGGCTTTCTCTCGATTGAACCCCCTCCCCAACACAATCTCTCACTCACAGACACACACACTCACTTAGTCAGGTACACACACTGTCCTTTAAAAACAAAAACAAAACAAAACAAAACAAAACAACAGTTTACACGCCCACAAAATAACACCCAGTGAGAATTTTTCCATTGAAAAGACGTTTGAAAAATGACAGTGGTCACTGGTGAGACTATTTGCAGACTTTCATCGAACGTGAACATTCAAACATGTTTTACCAGGATTTGCAACAGTGACATTTTTCATCTTCTACAATATGCACATCATAGTCCATTGTCCTTTGGAATGTATTTTTGTAAACGCAGGTAAGCCTTCTAAACACAGGTGATTGACCCTTTTCCCTCTGCCAGTAGACAAGTTTGGCTTTCTGTATTTTTTTTCTGATGTCCTCCGGAAAGTCTCTCTGTGTTCAGCCCTCAGTACTTTTGTAGTTTCTAACTGAACCTCTGTGGTTTGAAGTTTAGTTCCTGTGTCGCTGTTTGTATATTCAGGTATCTGCCTTATTTTACTGTTTCATGCTTGCTTTGAACTGGATAGGACTCTTGTTGTTGTTGTTTTTGCTGCTTCATAATAAAAACTTTTAGGTAACAAAATAAAGGGGGACTTTTATTGTGAAGAATTGATAGGAATGAAATGTGGCACCCTTTTACAGACGCTTGACTAAAGATGAGTGCAAACTCTGCTGTGCTGAGCTGATGCACCAAGTCAAGCAGCACAAGTGTATGAAAAAGCAGCAAAAGAGGCACAGAAGTTACTGACAAGCCTTCATTGCCTACACTGAAAAGGGGTGAAAATTAGTGTCCACTTGGGTCACATGTTTAAATCACTGCCGATTGGAGTTGGAGAGAGTCGTTTGACCAGGGAGTTAATGCTGATTGTTCCCACTGAAGACAAAAGCCAGATGTTATCAGGGTTTCATTCTCCCATACATGTGTCAGTTGAAAGCCATCTATTCAGTTAGATATCTCTGTTGCTCTTTATACTACATACCAGTGCACATACATTCTGAGTTGTTGACGCTGTAACAATAAGTGCTTGCACATGCGTGTTAGGTAAGCAAGAAGTATGTCTTTATTGTACGTTTAGAGCTTCTCCCATCACAATGTCCTGCTTCTTGTTGGCAGAACACAGCCTCTACAGTTTGTACAGAAATTACATTTTATATGAAACATTAAATGCGTTGAAATGATGCCTTCTTGTAAACCTGATTTCACCCCCAATTGAAACATGACTTGGGAGAAATGCCTATTCAATAATCGATGTTGTCTATATTTCAACCTATAACTGAACAAATTATCATAATGACTGAACTAATTTTTGTTTTTGTGCACTGATGTTGTAACTGCATTTTAGCTGGGTGAAAAGAGGAATCAATGTTGAAATCCCCGTTGGTGCTCGCTGGGCACACACACACATGCATACATACTGATTGAGCAGCTCACAATGCAAAGCCTGTAGATTCTTCCAGACAAGTGACATACTTCAGATGCGGCTTTGCTCCCATCCCGCAGCCCCTGACCGAAAACTAAAAAACACACTCAATAAAATACTGCCACACCTTGCTCCAATACCTTGACCCTTCGCTCGCATACACACATACACACACACTCACACACACCAATCGGCTTGCGGCATGTTTGCTCTTACGATGTGAAAGCCTTCTCTCATTAACCCAGAGGGCACCCCCAGCCTCCCATTGTGCCCCTATCTCCCACAGCATTCTGGGTAAAGTAGTTTAACAATGTCAACCAGATAAGCCCAATGCAAACGTGCTGATAAGCAGTCAAAGACTGCACTTAATGTCTGTGTGTTTTGAAGGCGTTGGTTGATTGAGGAGCCAATGAGGAGGATGTAAAAGACCAACAGTGAGCAGAATGGGTGCAAATGTGTGTGTATGGTCACACTGGCTGGCGTACTGTTTCATATCTTTGTAATAACATGTTAAACTGCCGAAACAGCGAAACGAAGAATACAAAAGCAAAGCAAACACACACACACACACACACACACACACACACACACACACTGCTGGACAAAGAGACTGAATGTTTGTGTGTGTGTGTGATTTCAAACTAAGGCCAAGGACCATTAGTAAAGTTATGCATCAAAATCGGTGAGTCAACTTTTCCTGTATTGACAAGTAAAGCAGAGAAGAAGAAAAAGGAGGACTGGCCGAGGAGGAGCTGATGTTGAAAACACAGCTCAGAGTAAAATAAAGTTCAATGACGTTCAAGGCAACGTGGTCAGGCCTTCTTCTCAGGCTGCCACGAGGCAACCAGACTGTAATTTGAGGTCAAAGGTAAATCCTCCATCCAGACTTAAATGTTGCAATAAGCCGCGTCACAAAGGCTCTGGTTACAGTGTGATAAAAAGGTGTGAATATTTCACAGGAAGTCTCAAATAAAATGCAGTAAATTTGGCGCACTTTGTCCTAGAAACTCCACACCCTGCAGGGGATAATCTCAACTGTTCTTCCAAGCTCTCACATTACACACACACACACACACACACACACACACACACACACACACACACACACACACACACACACACACACACACAAATGGAAGGCCAAAAGAAAAAAGTATCCCCATGGTAAGTAAGAATTCTGACTAAAAAGTTTAAATTATGAGATAAAAAGTCAGAATTATGAAATAATCATAACTTTTCTCACAAATTTTGACTTTTTTAAAATTTCAAAATAATGAGTTTTATATCATAATTAAGTGTTTATCATAATTTCAATGGTTTGTCATAAATTTTTTAAAACTCATAATTCATAAATTCAGAATTTAAATTTTTAACACTTTTCAACTTTTAATCTACAACCCTAATGAGAAAATAGTTGGGATGTCATGTAAAACAAACAACAACAGAAGGCAGTGATTTGTAAAAGACTTTTTTACCTATATTTTGTTGAATGCAGTTCAAAGACAAGATATTTAATGTTCAAACTGATTCATTTTATTGTTTTTTGTAAATATACACATTCTGAATTTGATGCCTGCAAAACCTTTTTTTTTTTTTTACAGCATTCTTACTGAATGTTTAAAAAAAAAAACGCTTTTGGGAGCAGAGGACACTAATTGTTGAAGTTTTGAAAGTGAATTTTTTCTCATTCCAGGGTCTCATATTTTGCATTTCATAATGCACCACACATTTTCAATGGGAGACAGGTCTGAACTGCAGGCAGGTCAGTTTTGTACCTGCACTCTTTTACTTCAAAGCCACACTGTTGTAACACATGCAGAATGTGTCTTGGCGTCGTCTTGCTGAAATATGCAGGGACGTCTTTAAGAAAGACGTCTTCTGGATGGCAGCATATGTTGCTCCAAAGCCTGTATGCACCATTCCAGCATTAATGTGGCCTTCACAGATGTGACTTAGCTCTGATGCCGTGAGTACTAACACACGTCCATACCATCACAGATTCTGTTTTTTGAAGTTGTTGTGCTGGAAACAATCTGAATGGTTCATATCCTCTTAAGCCCGGAGGTCACAACATCCATGGTTTTCAAAAACAATCTGAAAAGTGATAACTTGCCAGATTACAGCACACTTCACAACTTTGTGTCAGTCCATCTCTGATGAGCTTTGTGTGACTTTTGCTTTGCACGGTAGAGTCTAAACTTGCATTTGTAGATGTAGCGACAAACTGACAACAGTTTTCCAAAGTGTTCCCGACCACATGTAATAAACTTTACACAATCATGTGGGTTTTTAATGCAGTTTTTAATGCAGTACCGCTTGACGCATAAAACTCAGAATGACTGTACAGTTGCAAAAAACAATAAAGTTGATCAGTTCGAATATTAAATATCTTGTCTTTGTATTGTATTCAATTGAATACAAGTCAAAAAGTTTTCACAAATCATTGCTTTCTGTATTTCTTTACGTTTCTTTGCACAATGTCTCAACTGTGTATACATACAGTATATATGTAAGTACAAAAGTACAGAAGTGCATCCAGACTGTGATTTATATTGGTGTATAAAACAAGACTGTGTCTGATGAGCACATGTGGATTTTTGCACTCACACATATGTACACATACCCAGAGACACACACACACACACACACACACACACAGGCACAAAGTGAAGATTTGAAATCTTTGCAGGCTGGAAGCTGATACCCTCGCTTTGTTCTCTTAATGGTCCTGTTCCGTTTTTATTATTCTGAATACCTGACCCACCTGTACAGCCAGAGGAGACTTTATCCTGCCCATCGTCTCCCATGAAATGCCGCTAGATACAGTTTCCCTTTCTCTCCCCATTCTTCCACGTCTATCGGCTTCAGCTACAGTTTCAAATTGCTTCCTCCTCTCTCGTGTTTTTTCTTTTTTTCACCTTCCCTTCTCAGCCTTTCACGCTTTCTTCTGTGGTCCATTTTCCTACAGCAGACAAATGATCGGCATTGATGAACACAAGGCGGCATTCAGAGGTCTCACACCCAGCAGAAAAAGGGAAAAAAAAACCCAAAACAATACAGATGTTTCTTTTTGTAAGAATCTTTTTTAATGAAACACAAAAAGGCAATAAAATTAAGATAAATAATTTTTTCCTTTTGTACATGAGGAAATATTTAAGTCATATTTCCAAAGAATGACTGAAATTACATAATATATTTTAGTAGGCTATCTCGACCGTACAAAGCAGGTTCCAGTGGGTCTAAAAAAAACACAATGATCGCTTCTGTCATGATGGTTAGAACTGAATCCAGTGTTTCTTAAAGAAAATACAGCTTTTTAAAAAAAAAAGAAAATTCAATTAAAGACCCATAAAAGTAATATTTTAAAATTGAGTTTCACATTAGATTCCTTTTAAAGCTTTTGCTTTGCAGTGTAACAGCAACATTGTTGTTAAAAGTCAGTCAATGTCCTAAAAAAAAAGAAAAAAAAGGCATTCATGTTCTGTTCTTCCCCCTGTACATCCTATCCACTGACAACATACAGTCATCACAGGCTTGCATAAACAGTAAGACAATGGTAAACGAGGAAAACAAGCAAACATAAAAACACACACACACACAGACGTTTTTGGCAAAGCAGGAATAAAAGTGACAAGAAGGATAATTTGTGATTTGATCCTTATCTTGTTTTCTTTTTTTTCTTTTTTTTTTTTGTCTCTCAACATTGTCCCATTGATTGGCTCTGATTGTCCTTCACAGTCACGTGATGCCATTCTGGTTGCCATAGAGACCTCAAGTGCATCAGCTGGGCAGTGCGCAGACAATGTTGCTGCAATGTTTCTCAGAGGCTGTCATAGCAACGCTGGATGAACATGAGCAGACAACACAGAGAGGAACTCTACTTAAAATACCTCGGTGATTGCAGGGGTCCCGGATTCAGATTTTGATTGAACGTCTTTTTTTTGTCTTTTTCATTAAAATTGTTTTTCTTCTAATGCGGTGAAGCGTAAACTCACAGGTGCTTTGGTATGTTTCTTTTTGATGCCAGATAAATATCTACATTTTATATAGGAATACAGGCTAAAATAGATAAAGAAGATTCTTTTAGGATCAGAGAACAGCAGAAACTCGGTTTCTTTTCCAGTATTTGTTTAAAAAAAAGCTCCCAGCAAGGAAATGCACATTCTAAACCCAACGTAAGGAGTAAAATAAAGAGAAAAAATTTGGACACATGTTTATAAAGAGCCTTTTTCTGATTTTCCTTATAAAAAACATTTCCCCAACACCCTTTCAACATAGTCACCCTTTGCCTAGAGCAGGGCTTGCAACCACAAAGTCTTCACATCAGTTGTACAGTTTGACCCCGAATCCAAACCTCTGATCCTGTTCAGTGCATTGAGAGAGAAGGACACTAACCCCACCTCCTCCCTCTGTCAGAAACCCACCCACACACACCTTAAAAAAATCTAAATAAAATAATCTTCTCTGTAAAAGAAAACAAAAAACAAAACAAGAACATAACAAGAACAAATATAGATGTATACTATTTACAACATGTTATATTATACATAATGCTGTACAAAGCGCACACACACGCCCACACACACTCACTAACATGCACGCACCGTTCAAATCAACAATCCAACAACCTGTACATGTGTCTTCGCACCTGAATAGGAGGATGCGAGAGAGAGGTATTGACGTGTATGGCTTGACAGGAGAAGATTCGTGTTTCTGCACGTTAAGTACTGGACAAACTAATATTTAGAGTGTTAGAGACATACCGACGGCGTGTCATGACGCCATCTTTGCTTGATGAGCGCAGGTGTACACGTGCATGACCACACACACACGCACGCTAAAGCACTATTTACTTAGAGCTCATTAAATGCCAAACAGACTCATCATCGCAACCACTCTGCAAACACACACACACACTTTTACACACGAAGTCCGAACTACAGTGTTTTTTGGTCCTGTCGGGGATCTCCCAATCACGTTGTCGTCGTCAAATACCAGTATAAGACCATTAAAACCCTCCAAACCAGTGTGGTTTACAGTAAGTCTCTCCTTCTCATACAGTCTCTCCTGCTCTCTGAGTTAGTCTTTGTTTCAGAAGAGTTCGCCACCCTTCCTCCGTAGCATATCCAAGCTACTGTACTCCAAAGTGCTCATGTCCTTGGTTTCTGTTCTTTTGTTGCAGTAATCTTGTCGCAATGACAAGATCCTCTGTTATTTCAGCCACAGGGAAGGCTGTCGACTCTCGCTGCGACAAGGAGCCTCAGTCCACATCTGATAAAGAGGTTAAATCTGACGTGGATCAGACTTTTTCCCCGAGAACAAACCAGACTCTTCTAAGTGCCAGTACTGTCGGGCTTTATCCAGTGGGCTAGCTCCTTCTCTTACAAGGGACAGATCAATACGCAGAGCCACAACTCTTTGTCTTGGTTTCCCTCCGTCCCCTGCGCTCTGTTCTGAAGGACCATCCTGGAAGCAGTCAACTCCAGACTTCAGGTTAATATTTGGATTTCTCTCTAGCTGCTGGTGCTGCTAGGACACGATGGCCATGCCGTCCGCGCTAATCAGCTGGCCCGTGGTCGGTTCATAGGTTCCGGCCAGGTAGAAGAGGTCGTTCACTGCGTTGCCGGGTTTGCGCTCACGTGTCAGGTGATCGTACTCGGTCTTGCTGACCACCTGGCAGCGGTGGGAGATGGTCTGCACGTCGTTCTCATCCTCGTGGCTCGACTGATACAAGGCGTTCTAGGAGAGAGAGGCAGGCAGAATGGTTCATGAATCAAGATAATATATCTGACAGTCAAACTGTTGCAATTACAATTGACCCTTCTTAAGCCCCGCCCCTTTCAGGAGCTGTGGATTTTGTCGGCTAAAATGATGATTCTCACTAGCAGATTTTGTAAGTGTACCTAGCTAATGTAAACTAATGCTGATGCTTACACTCCTTGAATCTGCTGAGAAGTCCTTCTACAGCTGACTTTTTAATGCTTCCATCTGACACATTTTAAACAAGAATCCTGTAAATCAGTATGACATATGTAACATTACTCGGATATGGTGGCATCTAATACAAATTTGGCTGGAGTCAATGTTACTGCATGTCGTAAGCTAGTATGCTGGACATGCTAACATTGCAGCATGTGTTAGAGCAGATAAAGACGAAGTTTAAGCCATTCATCACACATTTGTGTTTTAAATTTTTGAAAGACTACAAAAACGATTCCACCCTCCAAACTCCAGACACTGAGTATCGCCCTTCTTAGAGGCCCATGCAGACAGTCTTTTATTGTGGGTTTTCTCATGATGAAGCTTGAGTTTCTGCAAGTGATGATCTTTTGTGTTTGCTCAGCCATGGCTGATGGTAACTACCCAGCTCTTTTTCTTTTTATTCCAAACAAACCACTATTGCTGTTGCCAGAAATGCAAACTGCATGACTTCCTGTGCAGCAGAGAATTTTTCCAGGGAAAGACCCGCCTCACATTCAGTATTCAGAACTGCAAACGGTAACAGTTTCATGAACTAAATGGAGGATCAACCATTCATATCAGATGGGAATAGGGAATAAAAGGAGGCAAAGTGGTAATATATTTATATGAAAATGTCACGGACTGTTACTTTGACCATTCTCGTTTTAGAAATTCTGCTTGCACTGCCTGGTCTTTACCTTGCCATCGCGGTGTCGCTTCCCCAGGCGAGTCTCCTCCGGGTGGTAGAACCACTTGACCCTGACCACCATGCTGGAGCTCCACGACTCCCAGAGGCTCTCCACTCTGCCCACATAGGGCAGCTGGGGCCGGCCAGGTGACAGGAACACAGCACAGTCCCCGACACGCACCGTCTCCTTGCCCCGCACAATGGCCTTGTAGAAAAGCTTGCGGGCTTTACCCTTCAGACCTCTCCTCTGTCGGGGAAAAGAGAATAAAAATATCTCCATCAATTTATTCGGTGTGAAGGGTTTATTTCACCAGCAGCCTCATTTCAGAAATGAATTAGGATTTTTGTTTGTTTTGTTTAACCTAATCTTCCAAAGTATGGTAAGATTTAATGTGGCTTTCAAAGCCAAAAAACTGCTCATAGAAAAAAATAAGTGTGAGGGCTCAGTGCCCGACTCCAATCATAAGAGCTACCGGCCCATTCTCACTACCAAAGCATCAAAAATGGCAGCTTGGTCAGTGGCCCTATGCTTCAAACTGTGACACTGTAGGTATCCCTGTAGCATCATTTCTGGAGGTGTACCTGTGGCGTTAAGTTTTAATGTGGCGTCAAAGTCAGGCAACAAACTACAAAGAGTGAGAAAGTCAGAGAACGGAGGAGGTGGGGTGGATGGAGGGGTCAAACGCAACTTTTTTCAGTGGTTCTTCTTTAATGCTTGTGGTGATTGACTCTGAGCAAAACCATATAAATAGTCATTTTGTCTAGATATGGGTGCCAAAAGGATTGAATGCAAGTATCGTTTGACTGAAGAAGCTTTGATACCACTTGGTCCTGGGTTATTTCAATCAATACTGTAAAGGTATTGAGTACCAATACCCATTCCTAAATATAACGGAAATTGAAATTGATACCGGAGGGGTTACAGGAGTTACAGGAGTAAGTGTGTGAGTTTGCTAGAATCCCAATAATTCAGTCTTAAGCAGATAAAGGCAATAATACTTAAACTTATTAAATTATGATCACAGTAATCATAACCTGGGGAGGACACCGATATTTCTGATCCACCTTTTGATTTGTTGGGGCATGTACACACCACAGGGTCAGCTTCTTTTTAAGCTGCACATCTTGGTCGACAGATGAAGTCATGTTTACAAAGCAAACAACATGGCAGAATGGAAGCTGAGAGTGGTAGCGGTTGCTCAAACTGTTTTTGTTCCCTTATCTCAGGATCATGACTTAATAATCAGGATAACAAATTCAGAGATTAGCCACACCAAATAAGCCTTACGGTGTTACCAATGTGTACAAAGTCTGAAGCAGAATAAGCAATGCCAAGAGGGTTCATATTTGATCATCGCATTTACTGTATGTAATCAAGGTGTGACACAGCAGAAACTGCAACCACAATCAGTAACCTACTTAAGTTGTGGGGTTAAATAGGAGACCGATACCCAAGACAACAATTTTTCCAACCATATAACCAAGATAAGAAAGTTTGATTATGAGAAAAAGTTCTGCAGTACAGTGACGAAATCTAGAAAGGTTACAAAAACAAAGATATGCTGGAAAAACAACAATCCAAACAACAAACTCAGATTATTCTCGTCAGCTCTCCTCAACCAGAGGTGTTCAGATACCATTTTTTTCCTACCCAATACAGATTTCGGTTCTTGAACTTTGCATGGTATCAAATCAGTCCATAGACCTCTGTACTTGCCTATACCTGATCCAGCGTTTTCTCCATATCGGAGGCATTTCCAGTGGTGGAATCAGAACAACCCTATCTACAACAGCGACTTGGATATGAAAAAAGAACTGATAAAAATGCATCCCACAGTGTCATACCTGTGTGGGGTTGCCAGACCATTTCCAAAGCTGCCGTCCAGGCAGAAGAGGAGCCATGTTAGGCAGAGTCTCCGGTGAAGACATCCTCTGTCTCTTAGCCGATGCCTGGTCCTTGGAGGCAGGTTTTGGCTGCTGGCTAACAGGACTGCTTTGGCTCTGATGGTGGCTATTAGGAATTCCCTCTTTTCTCTTCAGCTGGGTCTTAGCTGTGCTACTGTTAGCCACAATGTTTCCTTTTGACATGAACTCCTTCCTGTCCTCTGTTCTGTCTGCTCTCACCTTTGACCCCGAGATGGCCATGCTGGCTTTAGCCACAAAGCCATGAGCCGGGGCTGAGGCAGAGGGAGAGGAATTGGAGGTGGTGGGATCAGGGCTCAGGAGGTCGGAGGTCATGTTCTGCCTGTGCTTGTGTTTGTCCTGCTGCAGCAGTGCGCGGCGCAGCAGTACAGAGGACTCCTCATCAGAGGAGTAAGAGGAGTCGTTGTCTGAGGAGCAGAGGGATGAGGAGGAGATGGAGCCGGAGGAGGAAGAAGAGGAGGAAGATGAGGAGAAGCAGACAGAAAGACGAGACAGAAAACGACCACCACGGTGGGACGTGACCGCTGTGCTTCTTCTGCGCGCTTCAGCATCTTGACCATCATCCTCATCATCCTCATCCAGCTCAGAGTAAGAGCTGGGGCAATCACTCGGGTAGTCCAAACTGTAATCCCCACCTTGGACTCCAAGACCTGCTGACAAAAGATCCTTTCTCAGAGGTGGAGTGCCCTTAAGAATCGTCCCAGTGCTGTCTCTTTCCCCTCCCCGTTTCTTGCCATCCTTCACCAGAAGGGCAGGGTGGATGTATCGCAGCGGTGCTCCTGCAGAGACAAGATTCTTTCCTCCTCTCCCTCCACTCCCCCCAAGTCGAAGCAAGGCCTTGCCGTTCTTAGTTTTCGGAGATGTCACCCCTTCATGGTCAAGCTTCACCAGGAACTGCTTCCTGTCACGTTCATTCACCGGCTTCCTGTTCCCAGCTGCCATTGCTGTGGCGACAGCCGAGGAGCAAGCGGAGGACGAGGAGTCCCGAAGCCCCATGGAAGCTACTGTGGTAACCGGTCGTCCGCTGGCAGAACTTCCAAAGGTGGAGTAGCCATTGGCGATGCTGCTGAATGAGTCACCTTCAAAAGGAGAGCCAAAGATGCCTTTGATAGGCATCGAGGATACAACAGGGTGGGAGGTAGGCCGATGAAAGAATCCCAAGTCTCGCTCTCGTATCCTCCTCTGGGTCTTCCGGGACGTCCCATTGAAGAGGAAGAAGTCAACTGGCGGTCTCTTCCTGGGTGCGGACCAGTTCAACAAGGAAGCATTGCCTTTGGTTACAGTGTCTGTTACTGGTGTCGACGTGCTGGCAGTCTTAGGCACTGAGTGGATTTTCTTAGGTCTGCCAACTGAAAAAGGAGATGGCAACAGAGAGGAATTATGATCAATAAGAACTGACAGGTCTTCAGAGCAGACTGAGATTAATTGTTCAACAAAGAGCTGTGGAGAAACTTAATATCTTTATCTCTTTGATCTTCACCTGGCCAGGTAAGTTTCGACATATTCATTAATTAAATCACAACAAACCTACTAAGCCTGTCTCTCCTGACTTTATGATGAGTTACATGCATGTTGTACAATTACACAAAGAACACTCATGGCACTTCATAAAGTCATGATTAATGTGATTGTATAGAGGGTAAATGATAGGCATCAAAGAAGGAATTTCAATTTATGTGTTTTTCAGTTTATGTACCTCCACTCAGTGCTCTCTTCTGACTGGAAGGCATCTGATAATTGGTTGACAGTTGGAACTGTAAATGAGGCCTTGTTTGGGGGATTTTAGTACAGCCTGAAGGGCTGTGTGTAAGTGTATTTACTAGTTAGACCAGTACTTCAGAGACGGCATATAATAAAGCTTTTGTGTCTGAGTGATGTTTAGTCCTCAAGTGGATTCCTCAGACTGCTTCATCAAATAGATAGTTGGTCTTTCTTACACATTACAAACTAAAGACTGTATAATAGTTGATTAGAATGACCTTCCAAAAGGGCAAAACTATTACAAAATGTCATGTTTTTGTTAGAGAAGCGACAAAAAAAAAAAAAAAGAATAAAAGGCACAGACGATGCCACACCTGGTCTTTTCTCTTGGGGCCTCCCTGCTGAGTCCTCATTGGCTAGTTTCTCTGTGGGTGTGTCTTTCTTCTCCTGGGTGGAGATTCGTCTGCCACGGCGACCAGGTGAGATCAAGAGTGCTGGAGATGGTTCCGCACCTGACAGTGAAGAGATGTTAAATGGAGGAATATTTCTCTGTCTTTCTTTCTTTCATGCATTAAGCAAGTAAGTAGTAATTAACTAGGTAAGTAAGTGAGTTAGTAAGTAGTAAGTAAGTATATAAATAAGTATTAAATAAATATGTAAGGAAATAAGTAAGTAAATCAGTAAGTTAGTAGTTAAGTAGGTAAATAAGTAAGTGAGTTAGTATGTATGAGTAAAAATATATATATAATATGTGAGTAGGTAAGTAAAGAAGTAAGTAAGAGAGTGAGTGAGTCAGTAAGTTGGCAAGTAAGTGGGTAAGAAAGTAAGTTAGTTGGTAACTAAGTAAGCAGGTCAGTAGATGAGTGAGTTAGTTTGTATGCAAGTAAAAAGTAAGTATGTAGTCGGTAAGTACAGAAGTAAGCAAGTCAGTAAGCAAATATCTAATTAAGTTAGTAAGTAGGTCAGTAAGTAAGTTAGTATGTTAAGTAAATAAGTAAGTAAGAATGTAGTTAAGTAAGTGTGTGAGTTAGTATATAAGTAAAATAAGTATGTGAGTAGGTACTCACAGTGGATTTGGTATCCTGGGGGCAGAAGCCTGATGTTTGCGAGAGAGATCCTTCCTCTGTCTCCATCATCAAACTCCACCATCACACTGCCCTCCTTCTCTTCCTCACCTGGACCTCCTGAAACACAGCACACAGGACGGAGGACATGAGATGCTGGGAACGTACAGATGTATGTGTGCCGAGTGAGTTTGTCAGTGCATTTCACTCACCTCGATGAACGTATCCAGGGTAAAGACAGCGAGAGCGCTCACTCCAGTAGGCACACACTCGCGTCCCCGCAGTCAGGATGGCCTCTGTCTGCGGCCGCACGTCCAACACCTGGAAGAATCACAAAGTTTTCTGTATAATGCATGCAGAGTTTCATGTCAAAACTCCTCAGCGTCCACAAAACTGCAAACTGAAACTCACAGCTTCCTGAAGCAGTTGTTCTAACGAGTAGATCCGGGGGCGATTCCCTCGTTCCCCTTCGATTACAACACTGAATCTGAGAAGAAAAAAAAAAGGAAATGGCAATGAATGACAAATACAATGCCTCAAAACCAAACTGTTTAATTTTGACATTATAATTTTAGTAGAATTTTCGCTGTTGGATTTCAAGGTAGTCTTTTGAAAATGTGCTCATTTTTTTCACTGGCAGCTGTGTTGGCTGCCACTGCTGTGAGTCTTGGCTTTGTAGTCGTCTAGACTTCTTGTTTGTCAAGATTCTCACAGCTGCCAGGCATTTAACTAACACTAAGCTAAGTTTTCAGCTCTTTTGTAAATCAGACCAGACTCTTGTTGCAATGTCTTTTTAGTGCTTAACTCCAGGGTTTCCCCCAGGAAGGCGTTCAGCCGAGGTGGTTATCCACCCAGATTTTGATGCTTCCCGTCTTGGGATCAATAGATGACGGGCTAAACATGGACATGTATGTCAGTTGCTGTGTGAAATAATCACTTTGTTCTTTTTCTTGGAGGTTTCATATTTTATTTCAAAAAGGAGTATTCAGTTTTTAGCTAACCCGTCATGTTTTGGGGGTTTTAGTTGAGTTGTTTCCTGTTTTATTTTGAAGTTCTTGTCTGTCCTCTTGTTTCTAATGAATTACTTATTGTAATATTATTTATTATTATTTATTTATTATTCTGGATTTTGGATTTTGGATTGCACCCATTGGATTTGTTTGCCCTCTTTAGACTGTTTATTCTGTTTTGACCTGTGCCTGCCTAGCAAATCTAGTCTTTTCCTAAGTGACTTTGCTGGTAAATCCTCATTACTGTACTAGATTTGCCTTAAAACCCCTCAAAGTACCTGGAACTTTTAGTCCAGGAAACTATTTCTAATGGAACTAAAAGATTTCTTCAGTCTATTATTGTCTACACTTCCCACCACAATTAAGAATATTAGACATAGTAAAAAGCAACAGCTATTTTTACATGTCATCTTTGCATGCAACTATACAACAATGATGAAATAAAATGCTGCAAGTACTCAACCAACTAGAAATGTTCAGCACTGCAAGCCCCACCCCTGAAGTTCCAGTACTTTTGTAAAGTACTAGCCCGCGAGCAGGGACTTTTGGGTGTAAAATAATGTCCTCGCAACGTAATTTAGACTCTGGTCCCTGAAGTGGAAACACACTCCATAGGTTCCTAATCCCTGGAGAAAGTTCCTGTGGTGGAAACGGGGCTATAGTAGTCTGCATTTGTGTCTGTCCTCTTATGTTTCAGCTACACTGCTTGACAATTTATAACTTCTGTTATAAAGCACTGTGTGTTTGTATTGTGTGTTTTGAGTTTGTATTCTGTATTGTGTGTTTGTATTGTGTATTGTGTGTTTATATTGTATATTGTGTTTGTGTCTTTGGTGAGACAGCTGGGTGACAGGGCCTTACATGTCAGGCAGGTCCAGAGTTTGGACACAGGCAGCGTACAACAGCTCATCCTCCTTAGAGATCAGGATCTTCAACCCGTCCACCAACATCTCTTTACTCAACACACAGTTTGGCAGGGCTGCGGCAGGAGGGCGTGGCAGGAAGATGGATGGATAGAGAAGAAAAAGGGGGGAGATATACATAATTTGTGAGTGTGTTGAATAATTGCTATGTGAAGTGAAAAGGAGGGACAAAAAAGCAGCGGAGGAGGTGTGTATGCATGTGTGAAAAGGATCTGACATGCTTTTAAAACCTGCATGTGTGTGTGTGTGTAATTATAAATGATGTGTCACTGTTTATGCCTACCGGGTATTCTGCAAGGCATGTTGGGAGGGAGGTGGATCGACATTTTCTCCTTCGCCTGCTCCTCCTCTTCCTCTTCCTCCTCCTCACCCTCAGAGAAGCTGCTTTCCTCATCCAGCCGAAAGCCGTCATCAGCTGCAAAGCTCTGCAAGAGCCGACTTACTGCGTGGCCCTTGGCCTGGACAAGAAACAGGATATGACATCAGTGGGTAGAAAGCAGGAAATGGAATCATTTCATTATATGTATGCACAAATTATTCAGCAGTAAACAGGATCTGCAGGTGTCTGAATCGCATTTTTTCCCAACTGATGTAACTGATGTGGTGAATTCATCAGTGAAAGCAGCCACAGGCACCAACGCCTCTTGTAATGTGATATGTCATTTAAAGAAATAGTTTGGCTTGTTTGATGTGGAGATGCATGACGTACTTATCACCAGTCAGTGTATTAGCTAGAGTAGATGCCGTTCAACATTCCCTCAGTTGGAGAAACAGAGAGGAGTACCAGCATGGATGTAACACAGTGCACTGTTGTGGACTGGGTCAGCAATAAAATTTTATTTTAGCCACTTAAAAAAGGTCCACCTAAAAAAGTTAATATCAATGTAAGTGTACACTGTATTTAGATTATTTTTACCTCTTCTCAGGCAGCCTTTTCTGAGGGAAAAACAACCACAATATAAGCCAAACATTGCTCTCTCCAGACCAGCCAAATTCCATAGGCAAAATCAGTCATTTTATTATGCAAAACATGACGTTTGCTGGTCTACCGCTTCCTA
>JAJHUR010085323.1:0-16449 GCA_027495735.1 Lutjanus campechanus
TTGTAGAAGTATGCACACACGCATTTTCTCTCTGACAGATGTTTACAACTTCTTTCCCCTCTCTGTCAAACGCTCCCTGACATCCAGGTTGGGGACCAAATCATCGAGATAAACGGAGAGAGCACCCGGGACATGACCCACGCCAGGGCCATCGAGCTGATCAAGTCCGGAGGCCGGCGTGTTCGTCTCCTCCTCAAGAGGGGCACAGGGCAGGTCCCGGAGTACGGTAAGTACCAAAACTTTAATCCAAAACAACTTTCTGTGTCCTCAGGTTCATTTCTTAACTCTCTTTTAACTTTTAGACTTTGTTCTTTCTTTCTTGTCTTAATTAATATCACTTAACATCTGTACTCATGTTATTTCTTCTGTCTTTATAAACTCTTGTTCTCGCTGTATTTCTGTATTTCACTATGCTGTAAAAACAACTAATCATTTGTCTCTTCTATCTTGACTAACACTAGTTTATCTTCTGTCCATTTCAGTGACCTATCACTAATTGATTGGTCTAGGTTGTTACTTCCCCTTCTATAGGAATGGTATCTTCCAGTCTCTCCATGTGCATGAAAAGTGACAAGCATGGCTCCCCCTATTTCTTCCTAATGGGCCACTCTAAAGACACGGTTTGTGATCATACGAATGTTTTTTTTCTCTTCACTTAACCTTTGGCTTTCTGTGCTGTGGTTTTGTGTGATGCTTTTTGTTGTAACCACGTGTTTTATATTTATATTTATCATCATTCAACACTGGAGAAAGTTCTGACCCCTTCATGCTAAACACACGTAGAACATATGTACAGGTAAGAGACAGCAGTGTAAAAATGTCAAAAGAAAGTGTAGTTGATTGTCTCAGCATCCGCTGCTCTTTAATCCAAACCCCACACTTACTTTTTCCAAAGCCTGTGAGTGTATATCTGTCACAGCTAACATGTGTTTCAGCAGTAAAGCTGAAAAAATAACAGATTAAAACAAAAAAAATAGCAGTTTTGACACAATACCTACACAATAAAGCCTCTTTGGCTGGTAGAATAATCAACAAATATGGCTTCAAGCTGCAGGAGGTTGTTAAATTAGTGAACATAACTCTTCTCCTGACCAAAAGATAAATCAGCAGCCAGCAGCTACCTACAGGCCCCAAAAATATAGCAATATGAGCGTTCACCCTGAGTCAGCCAGAGGAGATGAACGTGAAATATTTCGGGCCGATTATTTACCCAGTGAAATCTCTGCACAGCACGAATCGAGCCCGGAAGGGGACATTTATTCTCGTGACACCGCCGGTAATAAAACTCAGACGAGTCACTCACTCCCGTGGCTTCTGCACCAGCGTGACGCTCACTTTTCCGCATCCTCCCACCAGACAGAACGCCGTTTTAAGGGAACATGGCGGCACCGGAGCCCCCCAGTGATGCGCATCCATCAGCCTCGGCGGTCACCCTCCAGCCCTTAAACACAGGAAATGGAGGGCGATGTCGTCGGCCCCGTTTTCCAGCTGAGGATTTAATCTCTCTGCGCGGAGAGCTTTTGTCATACTTGCCTCGAGGTCGTTCTCCAGCCTTGAAATATGCACACAGGGAGTCTTACCGTGGTCAGCCAGGAGACGCAGTCCTCCATCATCACAGATCTTTTGTGTTCCTCCTGATTTCCCCGCACCGCCGAATAATAGAAGCCGCGTTTTAACCCACATGTTCGGCCCTGTGTGGGCTTGATCCTGCATTTCATCACTCGTAGTTTGCAGGCACTTTATTTGCATACTGGAAGGTTATGCAAATCATCTATGGTGATTAATTTGGCTATTTAAAACATTAGCATACTGCTGTTCAAAGGAGCGAGTTATTTTTGTTTCAGGTTCTTGTGTGCTTTTTAGGAACAGCAAAATGAGGAACAAAAAAATTGAGAATTGAGAATATAAGCTGTGTAATGTCAGCATAAAACATGTTTATAGGCATGTGCATGAATGTTATTGTGTGGCTGTGTGTGTTTAGCATTGTGTGTGTGTGTGTTTGTGCCTCTATCAAGTGTTAGATCTGCACCTCCAGGGCACATATTTATCATAGTCTTGAGAATTACGCTTAAGATGAGAAGAATGATGTAAAAACCAACAAATGTAGGAGTTCTTCACTACTTCAAAGTGACTATACAGCAAAGAATGATGTTCTTCAATAAATCACAAGTATGCCCAGAGAGGAAAAAGCCAGTCAGACAGAGGAGACACATAAATATCCTTACATGATCCCAGTATGTGTTATTCTGTATGATTTTTATGGTTTAAAGTTTATTCAGTAAATCTCCTCTAAATAAAGAATCATCAAAGTCAGCGCAGCAGAAGCCAAGACACCATTACCTTTAGTCCTGCCTTTTTAGTCCCTATGGGACAATCAACAAAAACATTATGTTTATGTCTTTTTTTAATTTGATCTTTTAGCTCATGTTCCCTCACACCATACCCATTTGTGAGGCAACTTTTCCATTAAAAAATGTAGAGCCCAAATCAAGAAGTAATGTCACTTGTTTAATTCTCCCAGACTTGACAAATGTTCATCCAAAGCTACAGTAGACCCACTAAAACTGCTTTCACAGAATCAATAGTATGTTCTTGGACTAATAAAATGACTTCGACATAAAAAATCAGTACTGTGTCCCTTCAGCTGAACCGACTTAAGACACCTGTTGAGTTCTGTGAAGTGTTTTAAGTGTTTTAAATGTGCAGCATGTAAGAATTTTTTGTTCAAAACATTCAAACGATCAACAGAATGTGAAGACGTAACAGTTTGGATATCGTGGCAAAGACGCCTGTGTATTACGTGTTCCTGCAGGACATGATGGAGACCAAACACAGAGCAAAAAGGAGAGTGAATGTTGTATTCGCATTCATCGGTTAGACAGAAACACGACTCCATATGAACTAGGCAACAGTTTGCTAACACGTTCCAAACATTAACTTCGAAAGCAGTGTTTCCACCCAAAACACCAGGAACTTATAGTCCCAGGAACTACTTTTCAGTGAACTAATAGTTTCCTTCAGCCTGATGTTGTCTGCTTTGCTGCTGTGACAACCCGACTTATCAAAAATGTTCAGCGTTACGAGCCTCAAAGTTCCTGTATTTTTGAGAAGTATTAACCCCCGAGCAGAGACTTTTCTGGGGGTAAAATAAAGTTCCTAGAACTCAATTTAGACCGTGGTCCTTGCATTGGAAACACACTGAGTTCCTCCAAAGGTATCCAGTGCCTGGGGAAAGTCCCTGTGGTAGAAACGCCGCTTATGGTGATAAAATGTCAGTGTTGTGTTCACCGCTTGTTTCTGTTGCCCCCAAGTGGCCAAAATAATCCGTACTTGCAGGCTTAAGAAGTAGAATTTTAATGAGGACAGGCACAATTATTTATGCTTCTCTCATATAGGATAATTTTACACATTGTGGTTTGTGTTGTGGGGACTCAGCAGAAAATGTAAGCAGACCTTCAGAGCTTCAACAGAGCTGACAACAGGGACAACACACACATACAGGGTCCTTTAATGTCACTTCACTGTACCTGGCATACTGCAGGTAAAAGACTGTGAAGTCCCAGCATACTTAGAAACGACCGGGTACTCTCTCTCTCCCTCTTAGTCCTGGATCTAATATGCTCCAGCGCTGCATGAGAGTCTGCTTATAATTGGGCCTCATGGCGCTGGTGTAGCTAGCCTAGCCTCTGCCCCCTGCCTGGCCCGCCGAAAATGACTGATGGCCGAGGGACCGAGACTCATCGGTGCAGAAACAGGAGCTAACAGTCCGTGAGAGTGGAGAGTTGTGGAGGAGCACGCCGTAGATTCACTGCAGCTGCCTGCTACACTGGATACACACTTCTTTAGGCTTAAGAGAGAGAGAGAGGCACTTGGCCCCTGAGGTTTTCATTCTCGCTAAAGCACCACCCTATTGGGCACATCATCCATTTCATTAAACCTGTTTTCGATTTTCCGCCAAGGTTTTAGATTGGCCGAGGCTTTAAAGAGAGCTATGGGAGGCAGATTGATGTTGTCTAAAAGTAGAGTTGCCCCGTGACACGTTCGGAAGTAGGTTGTAGTGCTGCTTTGATATTCACTTTAATGCTTTTAGCTTGTAGAATAGGAATGATTGCCGTGTTGATTATTTTTGATTTAGTGCTTGGTTGTGCAGTGGCATGTGTGCAAGCTTTTAAAGGGGCAGTTCAGATTATTTGAAGTGGGGTTGTAAGAGGTACTTATCAATTGGCAGCGTATTACCGACCGTAAAGGCAAAGAGGGAGGCAAGGAAGATAAGCAATGTACTGCTGTGGACAGGGTCAGCGACAAAGTGGATTTTAGCCACTTAAAGATCCACCAAGTGTACGCTATATTTACCATATTTTCACTGCTTTCAGACAGGCTTTTCCAGTGGGAAACTGCCGTCACGTAAGCCAAATAAGTCTCTCTCCAAAGCAACCAAACTCTACAGGCAAAATCAATGATTTTACCTCACAGAACACGGGAGTTTCTGGTCCACCGCGGCCTCGATCTGTTAGTTTGTTTGTATTACTGTTTGACTTCAGTGTTTTAAAAGGTTAGCGCGGATTCACTAAAGTCACTAACAGATCGATGCAGCAATAAACAAGCAACTCTCAAGTCCCGGAAGATTAAATTGCTGATTTCACCTATGGAGTTTGGTTGGTTTGGTATGAGCAATATTTGGCTTATATAACAACAGCCTCCCATCAGAGGAGGCTGTCTGACAGCAAGATAAAGTGGTGAAAATATTCTCACTTTAAGTGTACACTATATTTTGAGTATTTTCACTGCTTTACATTGCCAAAAAAGCAAATGATATAAGCCAAATATCACTCTTTCCAAAGCAACCAAACTCCACAGGCAAAATGGGTCATTTTCCCTCACAGAACACAAGATCGCTGGAGTACCGCTTTCTCATTTGGTTCGTTAGTTTGTGTTACCGTGTGACTTTTGGGATAGTTGGGCTTCACCAAAGTCACACAATAACACAAACAAACTCACCAATTGAGGCAGCGGTAGACCAACAACTCCTGAGTTCTCCAAGGTAAAATTACCAATTTCACCAATGGAGTTTGGTTGTTTTGGTTAGAGTGATATTTGGTTCATACAACGGCAGGGAAAAGGTTGTCTGAAGGCAAAATAAAGCTGTGAAAATATTCTAAATATAGCTACACTGAAACCGATACTGATTTTCTTTAGGTGGACCTTTTTTAAGTGGCTAAAACACCTGTTGTTGCTGACCCTGTCCACACCAGTACCTTGCTTAGCTTCCATGCTTCTCCTGTCTGCTTCTCCTAAGTAGGGACATGCCGACCTACCAACCGACAAGTACCTCATCCAACCCCACTTCAAATAATCTGAACTTTCATTTTAAGTGTGTGTGTGATTTTCATGTTACTGACTGTGTGTACGTGTGTTACAGATAATGCCGCCCCATGGGATGGTCGCCCTTCAGCCTCCCCAAGCCTGTCGGAAGTAGCCCCTCCCATCGACAGCCTTTCCATGTCATCGCCTTCATCTCATCTGGCCCCGGCCCCCGACCCACCTCACCTGCCGCCTCTGGACGTCCCTCGAGACCCGGTGGCAGGAGACAGCAGGAAGGAGCGTTCGAAGAGCCCCCAGAAGGCCGAGCTGCTGAACCCAGATCGGAGAGCGGCTACGACCGGCGGGAGCGGCAGAGCCAAGAAGGAGGGTGGCAGGTCCACCCACACCCACAAGGGGCACCGGGTGCAGCCCACTACTGAGGGGGACGGGGGCAAGGAGGGGCAGAGCGGGGAGCCCAAACCTTCCAGGAGCACCAGAGGGAGGTCCAAGGAGAGAAACACTGGGGACAACAGGGAATCCACCCAATCTCCCGGCGCCTCCAGGCTCCCGCACACTAACGGGAACAGCAGGGAGGACGTGGAACGTTACGGTGGCGGGCAGCAGCAGCAGGTGGAGTCGGAGCAGGGCAACCCCAGGCCCAGGGAGGCGGACAGGGGCCTGGGAGAGAGCCGGCCCAGCAAGAGCACCAGCAGCGCCGCGGGGAGGAAGGCCACGGTCTCTCCCGGGCCTTGGAAGATCCCTGGATCGGACAAGCTGCCCAGCACGCTGCGCACAGGCACGTCCACGCTGAGCAGATAACACCGCGGCGGCTCCAGCAGGAAACAGTGGCCACGCTCATCTGAACTAAACCACCCCATCTGGATGATCCTCACACCTTCCCCGTGCTCCTTTTACCCCCACCCTCCCACCTTCTCGATCCCATTTTCCCATAGAGTCCAAACCAACGGGGGGGCAGGGTGATCTGGACCACGTGTTTTTAGAGGTTTATTTATGATATTGAACTCTAAATTATTTTGAGAGATATTTTACACCCACCACCTTAAGAACTGGAAAATCATCCACTTTATTAAGAAAGAAAAAAAAAAGGAAGCGCAAGTAGAATGTGTGTGTAGCGTGGCGCGGGAATCATTTCGGCGAAGAAGAACTGAAGAACTTTATTTTGAGCTCTTCCCGAGCAGAACATGGGGGACAAACATGCAAATATAACCAACTGACAGGAAGCAACTGTCGGTTGCAGTTGGATTTTTTTACATATATATATATATCTTCACAACGGAGTCTGTTTTATGAACTGGAATGTTTAAAACAAAAAGAGAGAGGGTTTGCCTGTTTTTGACGAGCGCGAATGGAAATAAGAGTGACAGCGGAGATGAAATCAACAGAACTTTGCCTTAACAGAGACTGTGTGGGCCTGAATCTGTCTTGAATAGTCTATCAGATGATTATAGACATAGATATATTATAAAGAATATGAATATGTGGGATCATTTTTGTAAATAAGATCATCTTTAACTGAACAGAAACCTTTAGTTGAGCCGATGGAAATTCCAGTCCGTGGACGAGAACTTTCTTCTACGCTCCCGTTCAGCCCTGTGATTGCAGTTTTGGGGTCTCGGCGGGCCTGCTGCGGTCGACTGCACGGTCTGTTTGTGCTTCAATCATCCCGAGGTTCAGCGGGGGTGTCGTGTCAATCCATTTTTCTCATTTTCTGTGCTTAACGAACAAAGCAATCCACGACAGCGGCGGCGGTGGTGTCCAGCCGGACGCCGAGAGAAGGAGCTTGCATGATACCGACCGAGGGGCAGAGTGCCTTAGACTGACAGAGTGGTTGGCTTTTAAGTCAGAGGTTCAACTCCAAAAGACTTAAAGGGGCGGTTCACCTCAAAATCAAAAGTACACATTTTCACCTCTGACCTGTAGTGGGGTTTTTTGTGCATCTGGATTGTTTTGGTGTGAGTTGCAGAGTTTGGGAAGTATCAGCTGTAAAGATGTCTGCCTTCTCTATAATATAATAAGACCAGACGGCACTCAGCTTGTGGTGCTCAAAGAGCCACAGAAATACATCTGACAAGCCTCAACAGCGTCTCTTTCCAAAAACCATGACCGGGTTACTCTCTTACGTGAAAGTAGGGATGATTATCGATCGATTAGCCGACTAGCCGACTAGTTGAACAGTAAGAAAAACATTCAGAAAGCAAGTAAAATTTTGCACAATTCATTAATTGATGTTAAACCTCGTTCGGCTGCAGCTGAAATCTCATCTCTTATCTTAAAACATGACAACAACTCACTAAATGCTTCACCTTTTCAGACCGAACAGGATCACGGTGTCTGCTGGCAACGAGATTGTTTACCCGGAGCTGACGTTAGCCGCCAGCCTGCTACACAGTGTGGCTAACGTTAGCAGTGCTAGCAGCAGCAGCAGCTGCTCTGCTTGCAGGTTAATGTCCGTGTCTGTGCTGAATGTGGTGAGGCAGCCTACATTCGACCTTATTTTAATTTTCTGCATCGAAAAACTGACAAACTGTGTTTACGAGCTGTCGTCTGTCCCACTTTACTGATAAACAACATCCGGGAACATCGGGTGTCGAGGCTGGCGGCTCAATAACATCATGGAGGCGACAGTTAATTGGCATTGTACATGAATAAAACATTGCTAAATAGTTTAACCAACTACTTTTTCTGGTGCTTTAATCGTATAATCACGCACATCCGTACAGGAAACTGCTCGCAACAAAGTCTGTGGATTATCATGAGTAACTGAGGAACACAAACAGAGTGCAATTGAGTCCTATTATATTTGCAAGAAGGCAAAAATCTCTTCGACCGATAACTCTACAACTCACACCAAAACAATCTAGATGGATAAATAACATTACAAGTAAGAGGAAGAATATGCATCTTTTTTTATTTTGGGGTGAACTGACCCTTTAAGAGGGTTCAAAACAGGCTGCTATACAACACCGACTTTACAGATATAAATAATAAACTGTATTTTTTCAGATACGAGTGCGATACGGTGAAATATATAATTTATTTCACAAGCTCATGTATGAAAATGAGTTCATTCCCAGAGGTGTTTGATGGTCCTTATTTGTGCAAGTGGTTCATTCTGGGTCATGATAGTTTCCATTATTGATTTCTTAATGAGGTCTGACACCAGTAATTTCCAAGAAGAACTGCTTATATTAGATGGTGTCACCGAATGTCACCGCGGAGCACCCAAACCAAACTAAACTAGTAAAGTCTGATATTGAAGCAATCTCGCTTGTCACAAGCTTTCTGGCCTAACAGGCTGTAACCCGAATGAGTGACTGCCCTCAATTTGAAAATGAAACGTTTCTATCATCTCCAGTTCGGCTGAGAGGCTGCACCTGTCACAGCCACTATCAGCTGCTGGATTCGATTTGTTGCAGGTGATTCTGTCGACACCGTGTGATATCAAGAAGTACATCTTCGTGCCAAAGCCTCTTGTAGATCTTCATTTGTTTCAGCAAACACACACCTGCCCCAGAATTTGACTCCATTTGAAGGCTGCTGGAGCATCAATGTGCAGGTGTACATTTTTATTCAACCTGACAACTGACAATTCCCTAAGCCCCGCCCCCAGCGTAGTTACTGTTGCTATGCTTGGTAAACTTTTCCTTTACAGTGATGACTGTGGAAGATTTACAACTCAAATATCTTCATCATTTATGAAACAATGGGTCCTTTGTTTCGGGCAGAAGTAAACAGAAGCTGCTTCTCATTTTCTAGGAACCAACTGACGCTTTTGGTGGCTGAATCACTGGCAGGTTTTATCAGCTGTCACTAGCTAGCTAATTAACCTAATGTTAGTTCCATGAGCTGGTTGAAAAGAAGGAAACTAAAAAAGGGTTTTAGTTTTCTTGTCTGAAAAACTGTCTCTGGTTTGAATGTGTCCAGCTGACTTGTTTTACAAAAGAATCTTACAAAAAGGGTCTTAAATATACACTTGATGGCTACATAGCAAGAGTCTCTTACAAGTCTTTTAGGGCGTGGACAAACTGAAGCTGGCAAACATAACGCTACATTGAGTAACATTGGCTAAACATAATCAAATCCAATTAAAGCAGGACAAAACTGCTAACTTTAGCTAGTAAATTAGTTGGCTGGACATGCTAGCTAACGATTGTTTACAGGAGAAAAGTCTTTTAGTATTAGGGCCAAACAATGAAGTTGTCAAACATAACACTATATTGGGTAACACTAGCTTGCTAAAGTGTAAATGTGCTAAATTTCATAAAGAACAGGATAAAACTGCTAACCTTAGCTAGCTAGGAAAGTAGTTAGCTGGACATGCTAGCTAACGATTGCAGTTCACATTAGAGCAGATAATCCCAGACTTTAATCCATGCCTCGCACTTTTGTCCCTGCTTTTCTTGCTCACGTGAAATATTTATGTATTTTGTTTCATTTTTAATGTTACAAGCAAAAAGTATTTTAGGATGAGGACTAACTGATGAAGTTGTCAAACATAATGCTGTCTCAGGCTGCCTGACTAAAGTGTAAACATAACCTATTCAAATCCAATGAAGACCAGGACAGACCTGCTTGCGTTAGCTAGCTAGTAAAATAGCTAGCCAAACATACTAGAAAACAATTGCAGCTCACATTGGAGAGAATAATCACATAGTTTAATGTATTAGTCACACTTTTTGTTATTGATTAGCTGACTTTTCCTTTTTACAGGAGCAATAACTTTTAGGATGAGGACTAACAAATGAAGCTAGCAAACAGAATGCTATCTTGGGTAACACTAGCTGGCTGAAGTGTAAACATACTCAAATCCGATAAAGAGCAGGATTAAACTGCTGACGTTAGCGAGCTCGGAGCGGATAATGACAGTTTAATTAATTCTGTACACTTTTGTTTGTGTAATTTTGGTTTTGTGAGGGCTTAAAAAAAATAACCCATTCTTTTAAACTCTTAAAATGCTGCTCGTATTGTTGCCCCACATGCAGAAATTCAGAGTTTGACAGGCCTGCGGTGCCTGCTTGAAGTTGCTAAACTGTGACTGAACACCTGCTGTTCGGAGGAGGGGTTTACGGAAATGGTCAGCACATCCTTTCACGCCGTCTGCACCCTCTGTGCAGATTCAAAAACTATGCTAAGTGCTAATTTTTCTTCTTAAGGAGCCACAGGTCATGAATACCAGAACAGAAGTTTCCTCTGCTGAGAGGAGAACAAACAGCATTGAGAAAATGAGACAGCAGAGGGAGACAAGTCATTATGTTTTGCCATTGTGATCCGTAATTACACGAGGAATAAGCGGCCTGACGTTAAAAGCACAATCTCACACGGAGGGGTTTTGGGAATGTGAATCATGATGTCGGGAGAAAATCATCAGCCAGGCACAAACCGGCTCAGCCCTTCAATCACTTGTAGATGGTGTGCAGGGACAATATCACAGAAAAAAAAAAGCCCTAAACCTAAATTTTACATTTGTCAGACTTAAGGTAGCAACTGCTGCCTTCATACTGTATCATTCTGCTCGTTCGCTCCTTTATTTTGTGACTTCTGTTTGAAGCAGAAACAAAAAATAAAAAATAAAAAGTGTGTATTTTTGCTCAGCCTTTGCACAACTCACTGCTTTCCACATTTGAGCTGTTTCCATTGAGCCAAATTGTAAGTAGTTTTCTACAGAAAGCGAAAAGAACAAAAAAAGACATCTAGGGTTTTTTTTTGCAAAGTGTGTGTGTTGAAAGAACAGCACGTGTCAGGCTACACCACAAACTCCCACCCGAGCGGCTCAGTATCACTGTGTAGTGTTATAGCAGTGTGTGTAGACCCTGAACAAAATATCTCTATAAATATGACTCAGTGTACTATCGATGGTCACAAAGACTGTAAGTGGAGCAACTATTTTTATGAAATGCAACACTATGGATATATTAACTTTTGCAAAAATCTTGTTTACCTGTATGATATTCTGAAACGCTGTCAAAATAAAAGAAAATCTTGACACATGACAGATTTATTTAGGACACGCTGCTGTGTGATTCATTATGGGTGTCTGTTTTTATTAAAGCTACAGTTCGTAGAGAAGGAATGCACGTGTAACGCTTTATTTTAACCCCCCTTTCAGCACTTATAAGCAGTGTATACTGGTTTATAACACTCTATAATATAACTGTAAACATACAAAAGGACATTTCAAGTGTTAATTAATGTATTACAACTATATCTCCCTGTTATATCTGACAAATGAAGGAATGAAAAAGCAGTTTAATCATATTTCTTCTTGCTAAGAGTTAGATGAGAAGACTGACGCCGCTCTAATGTCTGTACGCTCAATACGTGGCAACCAACAGCAGCTGGTTAGCCTAGTTTAGCTTAGCTTAGCCTAGCACGGAGACCGGAAGCAGCCAACCTGCCTTGTAAAACCACTAATTGTCATTTTTCCAGTTAGGTTTTTGTACGTATTAAACAAACCAGATGTAACATGTTAATTAGTGAGCTTCGGAGGTGCTGGTACGTGGATTTTGTTCGCTTCAGACAGAACCAGACTAGCAGTTTCCCCCTCATTTCTTTGTGCTGAGCTAAGCTAACTGTTGGCAAGAGAGCAAGAAGCTTTACATTGTGTTACGTAAGAGATAATAGCTATCGAGGTGTTTATTATCAGGAATTAATGGACGACAGGGAGGCCGTTAATTCCTGATAACTGACTTCTCAAAGGGTATTATCCCTCTTATATCATGGCCAAAAGAAAAAAACAAGACCAGTAATTTAGATTTTCATGCCTTTTGCAGTGTTTCCTTGGTAACGCCTGAGGGTTTGACTAATACCTGGAACATCTTATAAGGTTCTTATGCAGTGGAAATGTTGGACCCTACTTCTGGACGAACCCCGAAGCCATTTCCAGTTTTTAGCAATGAATTACCTCATTATGCTAATTACTCAAACTGCCCGACATGTTGGCTCCTAGCAACCAAGTTTAATCTCATCTGTCTCATCAGAAAAGTTCCCAGGAAACGGTACAGTACATTTCTCCTCGGCTGCGTCCCCGTTATCACAGTTGTCAGATTCTCATCATCAGTCGTTGTTGTAATTACATGTTAGCTTGTTAACTTGTAACCGGAGGCTTTGACTGCATCCCTGTTGCTATGGTTACTCATTCCTGCACAGTAGCTCGGAAAGGTGAACAGACAGTCGAACTGGAACAACTCAGGTGTAGGTGTCCATCATCAGGACTTACTGGGCCTCCTGCAGCCAATCAGAATCAAGTATTCACTATCAGACCACAACATAAAAAACATGAACTGTTTATAGACGTGTACAAATAATTTACAGGAGTATTTAAAACTGTTTATGAATATATTAAAGAGTCATGAAGTCCATTCTTGAAAGGCTTTATTTGCATAAATGTTATCATTGTTGTTATCATCACCGTGGTAACCATCCTCATCATTGATCATAACAATAATATTAACAACAACAACAACAGCGCCAGTAACAATAATCAAGACGATCGCAAAATTCACGCAAGCGACGACGGTCATTACAAAGGACAATAAAATGAATATCAAAAATTAAATACATACTAAATATAAAATAAACACAAGCTGATGATTTATTAGAGATGCTTCATAGGAGAATAGTCAGAGTAAATACTTAAGCTCCTATGTATCTTTGTATCTTTGCAAAGACATGATATTGTGTTACAAGATAAGATGTTGCTTTATTAGTCCCACAACGGGGGAATTTTCAGTGTTACAGCAGCAAAGTGGACGACAAAAATATAAAGAAGCATCAATAAAAATATAAAATAAGAAGAAATATAAAAATAGGAACAATATAAACCATTTCCTTGTTGTTTAAATGCTGCTTTTAAGTGCTTGATAGGAAGAGGGTTTGAAATAAAGTGTTACCTCTGCAGGTATGAAAATGTTTTTACTGCTGTAATGTCACTATTTGGCCACATGGGGGCATCTGCTCAACCAGGTGAAATACAGACGATAAAACTTCTTTTTAAGAAGGAAATTATTTGATTTGCTCAAGAGGATATTGACCTTTAATGTACAGAATATAATTACTGATAGTTTCCAAGTCAAACCTGTGCAGGATTAATAGAAAATCCAGTGTTTTTTTTTTTAAATATCTTGTGTGCTTGTTCTCTATTTCTCCACTGGAGGTCAGTGTAGACCAGCCTTTATCTTTTTATGCAGCCTGGTTTCATAATTGTTGAACTTACATAAAGTTATTAGTCAGACATTTCCTCTTGTTATAGGGATTTTATCATCCAGTGTGACATTATGATTTCATACACTAAAGAATATTACATCATATTTTAATATATGCACATTCAATTATGACTGTTTGAATAATTTCTGGTCATATGAGGGTGTGCACACTTCCTCTAGTTGGTATTGTGGTTTTCACAGGTACACATGCATGAAAAACACATGAAATACAGATTAAAATGTGTGCCATGATGAATTTAAGATGGGGTTTTACATTTCAGCAAACTTTAAACTTTTAATGCTTCACATCTTGGACAAAATGTCAATTATTTGATCACATATGAAGGCTGTATGTATAGAGAGGTCTGTGCATCAAAGAGACAGGCTGAGAGATGAAGCGCTGCAGGAGCGGGACGACGAGCTCTCCTGCAGAGGCAGAGCTGGTCGAGGCTGCCTGCTTTGCCAGCTGGATGCTGCTGGCTGCTGCCTGTTCTTCTCCACAGGGGCGAATCAATCCAGAGCCGAGCTCACGTCTCCACCGGGAGAACGACGAGCTCAGTGCAGAACCTCAACAGAGACTGTTCTCTCTGAAGAGACACCAGGGACACCAGAGCTGGAGAACCTCATTTGACATCTTCATCAAATAGCACTTGAAAGGCAATAAGTAATATGTCACACATACACTGTAAAAAATATGCTATTTGTTTTAATGTAAAAAGGTTAGTGTTTGGCTGCCTTCAAATTTAAATTGACTGAATTTGAAAAGACAAGTTTAGGTAATTTTGTAATGATTCAAAAGAAATAAAATTTTCTAGTTAAATAAACTTGATATTAATTCAGTTGTACTTGAGAAAACCTGTTCAATAAGCTTAAGATATGAAGTTGAACCAACAACTCGGAGGTTTATGATGTGTCTCTTCTTTATTTTTAAGTTTTTCTCAAAGGAGGAGAAATTAGAGCATCTCTGCAGAGCCATCATGAATAGGCTAACTAACTTTTTAGCTAGCTAGCAAACAGTATGACGTTTTTTGTTTTTTTTTTTCACTTTTTTAGCCAGCTAGCAAACAATGAAACGATTTGTTAACTTTTTTAGCTAGTAAGCAGGCAGTGTTTTTTGTTTGTTTGTTTGTTTTTACTATTTTCACTAGCTAGCAAAAAATGTAAAATTTGCTCACTTTTTTTTTTTTAGCTAGTTAGCAAACTGAAATGATTTGTTAACTTTTTAGCTTGCAAACAGTGTAACTTTTTTTTTTTACTAGCTAGCAAACAACAACAAATAACGTTTTGTTCACTTTTTAGCTAGCTAGCAAACAATATACCCTTTATTTTTGTTTAACAAATAAACTTCTAGTTAAATAAGCCTGATGTTAATTCAGTTGTACTTGAGAGAACATGTTCAATAATGAGATAAGTTAATTACACTGAATTCATGTGTGATTTTTACAGTGTTGCCAGACTCAAATTATTCTGCAGACGGGGGTTCCTCAGCAGTTTTATGAGGCGAAACTGTTCATCCAAGCTGCACAAATGACTGTTTGCCAGCATGTCTCACATCCCTGGATCTCAGTTGGGTCTGACAGCAACACACACGCTGCCCTAATGTATCTCACAAACACACACTAATGTAATTGACAGTAGACATGACTCAGATTTTCACAGCAGTGTTTGATGGATTGCTTTAACTCCTCCGCCAGCGTCTCTGGTGTTCCCCCTCACTGAATTGCTTCATCCCGTAGCGTCTCATCAACACAAAACATATTGTCGGTGAAATAACTGCAGTGTGGAGATAACACAAAGTACAATGAGTCCTTCCTTCAAGGGGGTTTCTCTGTGTTGCACACACACACACAAAAAATCTTTACCAGAATCTCAATTGAAGGTCTGTTCCGTCGTTATTAGATTTTCTGAGAATTTCAGGGAAAATAATTCATTTATTTGGGAGCAACAGGGGCTCTAGAAGGTTCTGATCAAGCACCATCTCATGTTCTGTGATTTAAGTTAAATCAGTCATGACATTCTACATTAAACAGTCAGTAAGAAACTGAACTTTGGATTGAGGTGGGACGCGTCTGATCTTCATGACTTCTGACACACTGGCTGCTGGTTAACTGGAAACTGGAGCATTAAACAGCTTTAGCAAGCTAGCAAACAATATAATATTTTGTTAACTTTTTAGCTAGTTAGCAAATCCGCCAATAAACCCCACAGAAGAAGAAGAAGAAGAAGAAGCTAGTTAGCAAACAATGTAACATGTTTTAATGTTAGCTCGCTAGTGAACAATGTAATAGTTTGTCAACTTTTTAGCTGGCTAGCAAACGGTGTAAAATTTGATTAACTTTTTAGCTAGCTAGCAAACAATATAATATTTTGCTAACTAGCTAGGAAAAAATTTGCTAAGGTTTTAGCTAGCTAACAAATAATGTAACTTATTTACTGCCAGCTAGCTAGCAAACAGTGTAACATTTTGCTAACATTTTAGCTAGCCAGCAAAAAAAAGTAAAAAATTTTTTTTTTACTGTTAGCTAGCTAGCAGACAATGTACCAGTTTGACTTAAAAAAAAACAACAACAACTATTAGCTAAAAAACAAGGTGAAGTTTTGTTAACGTTTTAGCTAGCTAACAAACAACGCAATGCTATATGCAGCCGAACGGTTTCCCCCTGTCTTTTATATTTACTAGGTTATGACAGCACTCAAATCTATTATTTGTATTTATTTATTTAATTATTTGCAAGTATTTTCACGTTGATTAAACACTATTTAATTTCAGTTTAAATAACTAAACTTGGTTATACTAAACTGAGATTAGTTTTTAGTTTGTGAAAGAGAACTAGAAACCGAGATTTGCTAAACTCTGATTAGAACTAATCTGAGATTACAGTAAATTAAATCTTTGTTGATGTGACCCAGTCACTGCGTTTAAAGG
>JAJHUR010085324.1:0-38899 GCA_027495735.1 Lutjanus campechanus
GGGAAAAAAATGTGTATTTTTGTCCCTTTAATATTAAAAGCTTTCAGTACTTTTGTTGCATTGACCCAACCCTGAGACTGTGGGCTCATTATTAAGGGTGATACATTACACACAGTCATTTGATCTATTGTTTACATAGAAATATTGATCATAGCAGTGTTAATGCGGTATAGACACATGCAGTTTTGCATATATAGTTCACTTTCTGAAGAGAAAGTACTTTAGAGTGTGAGGAAGCTGACCGGAGTGCATCACTCTGATGTCCACACCACACTGTGTCCTCTGCTCACTCCTGTTGACATTGTCATCGTCGATCAAGGTCGCGTTTTCTCTCTCGCGCAGAGGACTATACGGCGCTAGACCGCGGGCTTTTGTGTTATGTAACAGCAGTTGTGTCTATTTTCCTGGATTTGTCCCACAGTGGGTCTTTTGTCCGTGATCCTCCTGTGATAGAGACTGCAGCATTGCGAGATAGCCTGGCTCCACACGGAGCTGCTGCTGACTCAGCTGGCACCTACAGGTAGACCTCAGTATCGCTGGCAGCCGCGTCCCAATCGTTGCTTTGCATCGTGAGTGTAAAATGTCAAAATATTACCGCTGCCTACAGTAACACTAGCCTCTCCCCGTCTTTCTGTGTGGATGATATAGATTCTTGGACAGGCGGGCTCTTTGGCAGGCTGCCTCATCCCTGTCTGTTGATCCACTGTTGGTGAAATAAGAGAACATATGGCTGCTCTCTCCCTGCATTACATCACCTTGAGATCCAAGCAGATTGGTTTGCATTTACAGCCCGGCTCAAGAAAAAAAAAAGTTCATTGTATTTTGATGAGTTTTATCCAAGCCCTGTTTTCCACAAAAATTGGCATGCTGGCCTCTAAAATGAACTGTCTCTTAATGAAGTGGATGCACAAAAGGTCAGCGACTTTTCTTGTTTTTTTTTTTGTTTTTTTTAATAAAAGCAGGTTGGATTGTTCTGTTTTGTGCTCTGTATCCTGCTTAACCCAGCGCAGAGCCCAGCCAGATGCATCAGGCTCAACAGCGTTAGTATTGATCCATCTGAGTTATATCACATCATGCAGAGTTACTGCCTGCTGCATGCATTCAGACTCCTGTGAAGACTTTGCATGTGGTTGTTATCAGCTATTCACTGGTTTCCATTAGCTTCCTGATTTGGCTTTTCTCCCTGGCTCTTTTCATGCACTGATGCACTCTCGCTGCTCTGACATTAGTAGTGATTTGGTTTGAAGTGTCTTTATGGCATCTCAACTTCACCTACTGTCTCTTCTTAGAAAGGCCAAACCACTGTTACTACATGTTTAGTCCAAATTGTTGAACTGAAATATCACCAGGACTGGGTATGGAAGCTCAGTAGTTCTTTTGGTAGAGACCAGAATATGTCTCAAAAACAATCAAGTACTAAAATCTTTATTCTTTAATCAGTTGGCTCTGTATTTAAAGTCCACCTCCAGTCATGTTTTAAACAATATAAAATGATCTGCAAGAAATAATAAATTGCAGCTGATATGTTTTTATTTGCAAAATCAGTCCTTAAAACAGCTTACATGTGGCTCTACATCTTGTTTTCATTTAGTTTTCAAGGATTCATGAATACGCAAATAGTCCCTGCCCTCTCTACACACCCCACACCCACTAACCTCCACCCTTACCTCTAAGTAGCTGCACCTGGCTTCTCCTCTGGGCCGGGCATAATATGTATGACGCCACCCCCTAGTAACACCGTTTGGTGCTAGCTGGTTTAGCGAACGCTTCACTGGCATTTGTTAAGCTGCTACTAGCACTAGTACTCAGTCCATTTCATTTTCAACATGCTGCTTGAAATACTGTCCTCCTAATGTGCACTTCTCTTCATAGTAGTTACCATTTGGAGGCACAATTGCAGTGTTTGTGAAGCATTTTCATTCGCTTCATTTTACCTCTGCTTACTATCTTGCTAACACAGTTTAGCTTGTTCCAGATGGATGGATGTGAACACTACATGCATGATCATGACTACGTAGCCGGCTGATATTGAAACATTTCAGTGATCTGATATTTGTATTCCACTTAGAAATGTAGTATTTGCATAGTTTACACATTTTTAAATGAATTTATTTCATTTTTTTTATTCTGATATTCCTTTGTGTACCACTAGAGGGAGTTTGTGTACAACCAGTGATAAACGTACCACAGTTTGAGAATCTAGGATTGGTTCCTGAGGTTTATGACGTCGTATATCCGGTCTGACTGAATCCATTTTTTTGAGACTAACCTTGCTCACAGCAGTTTCAAAGCAAGAAATGCTCAGACGTGGTTACTGCTTCTATCGCTCCTGATATATCTTGTAAAATGTGAAAAACACCACATGGACATGTTAACAATGTTAAAAATGTGATTTTCACTGGGGGAGGGTCTTTAAATCATAATTTTTTTGCCAAAATTCTTGTCTTCAGATAACATTTAACATTCTAGAGTGAACATTTTTTTGACTTTGTAGTTTGACAAAAAGCAGACATTCCTGACCCAAGGTCCAATTAACAGTTTCCTCCAGAAACTCAGGGCCCTCTTGTTAGCTTTTTCGCAAGGTTTCATCACGGAAATCTGAGCGCTGTGTATTTAATCCTAACAGCTACTAGTGCTTTTTGTTTGAAGTTTGAACTTACGTTTGAACATGGGGGGGGGGGCTGCTCATATTCAAAATTAATAGTCTGTGCTCTTAAAACTCAGTTCAGTGCAATTCAGTTCAATATGCTTTATTTTCATATCTTGTCTTATACTGTAGTATCTTGTCTATAATATTGCCAAAGTGTTAAGGACACAATAGAAAGGGTAATACAATTCAGTTCAATAACAATATTAGAGAAAAATGAAAAATACAATTCTTAAAAATATATATGATAAAATAAGATAAAGATATACAATAAATCTAATATATTTTTTAAATTTAAATATATAAATTCATGATTCACTATTAGCTTGACCCTCTGCATGTCCTATTGGCTGATCAGTAAATCAGTAAATAAAGCTGATTAATAAAAATGGAGGAGGGCACAAGCAAGTAAACCTGTGCTGATTGGATAATCATGACAGTGAAGTCTCTCTTGAAGCAGTGCTTGGAAGTATTTTGGAAGGCTGGGACGATACTCTTTGCTACGATGCTTGGGTGCCGATTCGATGTTTATTGAGATTGTACAAGTAGGCTATTGCAATTACATGTTATGATTTATTGTGATTTTTGTTTGCTTTTTTAACACCAGACCATCGGAAAAAGTTGAATCATTTCACTTCTAGAAACTGTACATCATGATTCATATTTCCAAAAATAATTCACATCGCATGTCAGTCAGTCAGTCTTTGAGTTTTATTTCAGCAGCATCATTCGTTATACTGCAAATAAAAGTAGTAAATTAGATACTTCTTGAAGTAAATGTTAGCTATGTCTGCTCATAAAGCTGGAGCTATAAGACAATAATAAATAAAGTAAAATAAGTTTGATTGATTGGCCAATTCGAATAGCAGTGTGAAATCACCAGCTATTAGTCTGTTTCAACAGAGTGGGAAATATGTGCCATAACATCTGAGCGAACATGGATCTATTTGTTAAGATAATATTACTGTGATTGCTATGCTATTTTTCATATACGTGTCAATGGGAATTAGCATCATGTGCATTAAACTAACAGACTTGCTAACAGACAGACTTTCTTACACACTTAAAAGAATCAATTTTTCTTTTCCTGCTCTTTGAATTTTGGGTTCTGCTTTGTCGCAAAATAACCAGCAGCTATCTTCCTCTATAACCACAACAAATCTGCCCCAAGTGGGGCAGCAGAGGCACCAGAAACAAGTGGAGCAAAGTCTCTCTGTATGTGGTGCGAATTATTTTAGATGTCAGGCATCATCTGCATTCAAAGCAAGAGTCGTCTATTTTTGTAGAAGATGAGGCTGCTATTATAAGATTTTAATCTTTGAATTGAGTTAAAATAATCATACATTTGCAAATAAAATAAATACAAAGACATTGTGCACCATTTAGTATAACATCATTATGTAGGCTTCAATGTCCCCAGTTCTATTTCAAATAAAAAAAATGAAGAAATGAACATGAACTAGTTCATTTTAGCCTCTGTGAACTGAACTTTGACCTAGCTCTTTTTAAGTATGAACTTGCACCACACTACAGAGGTATGGAGTCTTTCACAATGTCCCACTTCCTGTATAAACCACTTTTGTTACACTTAATCTGCTGACTATTTTCTCAATGAATTGAATTTGGGTCTACAAAATGCCATTAAAAGTGAAAAATGCCTGTAATTTCCCACAGCCCACAGAGATGTTTTAATTGACCTCCAGTCCAGAACTAAACAATATTCAGTTTCCCACCAAAGAAGAACAGCAAATCTTCACATTTGAAGCTGGAGCTATCAAATGTTTGGCATTTTTGCTTGGAAAAAATGGCTAAAACAACTATCAAAACAGTTACAGAAGAATTTGGATTGACTCATTGATTAATCAGCTAACCTTTGCACCTGGATCATAGTGTATTGAGGGGTTTGTTGACCCTGTATTATGGTGGTCAAGTAGATTGTAGATAGTTTGTGTCTGATATGACAGAGCCAGAAACTAGAGAAGGCCAAACTGCGCTGATGTAATCGGTTTAAGTCTGGAGCTGCTTTGGAGAGAGCGTTGGTTGGAATTTCCTGCTTCAGAACTGATGTCATCGCTTTTGAATGAATCACATGTAGGAGTGAAAACCTCAAACATGGATTCTTTCAGTTGAGAAAATGTGTGTAAGTAGGTGCAAGTCACCAGGTAGTATGGATCTGAGACTATCTTAGAGTTCTGCCTCCAAGAATTACTACTCCCAAGTCCAGAAATATCGATTCACACAGTCTTAAGGAGATGTTGGCCATGCAGGTGTAGCCTTTAGCGGTCCGCCTTTGTCACCATGATGGCGATGAGTGTGTGGAAACAGTGTCACAGTTTCAGTCAGCGGCTTTACCGAAACCCACACTCACACCCTGAAACCACAAACACTTGCAGAAGCAACCTAACTTAGATGTGGGGACAAATATAGCAAGTTGCTGGTCATTTTTCCTATATTTAGCATTTCCTCTATTTTCAACTTGTTTTCTCTTTGCACACACAAAGCCTCCCATTCTATGGCTCTTTGTGCCTCTTTCCTTGTTCCTGATTTGGTTTGCTGCTGCTCTAAATACATGCTTTCCCCACTTCTCTGTAAATGAGCCTGTTGTCAGTGTGTGTCTGTCTGTAAATATCAGTATAACACTTTTTTATTTCTAGAGCGACTATCTTTGGTCTAGCTGGAGGATATACATTTGCTTTAGGGAGGTCTAAAGAACAGAAAAGGAATCTCCAGACATATACTCCGGCTTTAATAGCAGTAGAGCTGCAATGATTAATTGAATTGAATAACCGGTTGTTAATCGATAATTAAATGAATCACTAACTGTTTTGACAACTGATTAATCGTTTGAGCAATTTTTTAAGAGGGGAAAAGGTCAAAATTCTCTGATTTCAGCTCAAATGTGAATATTTTCTGGTTTCTCAAGACATCATCTTGGGCTTTGAGTGACATTTTTCACAGTTTTGCGACATTTTATGGACAAGGCAACCATTTGGTTTATCACAGTACACAGACGTCCCTGTGCACCACAGTCAGAGTCATCTTTTAAATGAAAAACGGTCCATATTCTCCAATTTCAGCGTCTTAATTATGAATATTGTCTGGTTTCTTTACTCCTCTCTGACATTAAACTGAATATTTTTGAGTTGTGGATAAAATGAGACATTTGAGGACGTCATCTTAGGCTTTGGGAAACATTGATCGGCATTTTTGATTTTCTGACATTTTATAAACCAAACAACTAATCGATTAATCAAGAAAGTAATCGACAGAGTAATCGATAATGAAAATAATTGCTAGTTGCAGCCCTAAATGGCAGTATTACAATAATCAGAATGATCATTGTCAACTACAGTATGTAGGTAGTTATTCCAATCCTTTCCTTCACTGTTTTTATCATTTAAGGCCATGTATTATCGACTTTTATCAGCTTGTGTTACTGACCAAAGGGCTGCAGAAACATCAGCCAGTGTTTGGCACAGGTTCCAGCGGCCTGCAAGGAGGGTTTTTCCTGGCTCAAAATAGGGCTTTGGTGGTGGACCACCCGTGCAGATCAGTATGCAGAGCATGATTGACTCAAACTGTTAAGGGTTTGGTTAACGCTTTGGTGGTCCATGCTGCACATCTGTCAGTGCACATCAGCTTCCTGTATAATTAGACAATGATGATTAAAGTGATTTATCAGTGTTTATTTCCGATAACAAGCCATGTGGTTGAAAATAATATACACATGATCATATTAATGTTCTTAAAAAAACAGTGTAGGATTTAGTAGCATCTCGTGGTAAGATTGCAAAATTGCAAATACTTAAAGTTACTCTCCCCTTCCAAATGTATAGAGCTTTGATCCTGGCGAGTATTGAAAAACGCCTTGTAATTTCTTTCAGCTAATCTGTTAGCTCATCTGTAAGTCTGTTCACCTAAATGTCCACTCCAATGGAACAGCACATCCTCTCCTCGCCACCACAGTCAGAGCCAGGATAGCTGCTCTTCAGCACAGACAAAGTAAGAGATCTCACTCTGCCACTATTTCCCAGTACCACAAACGTCACTTACACAGTCATTCCCTTCTTCTACCTTTCTTATTTAGGCAAAGTTATTTTCATTATCCCAGTGCAGAGTGCAGCGCAGTTTCTCCAGCTGCTGTCAGGTCTTTGAAAACCTTCCTCCTTTTAAAATCAGTGAATGTGTTGCACGTGCAGTGCAACATGGTGGCCTCCATTTCTGCCATTTTCTGCCAATAAATCCCTGTAAATCTTGCACACTGAACATTTAAAGCATCAATAAAAATCCAATGCATGACATATGATTGACAGGACTCTGAGACATATCAGACAGCTGGTCTTAGTTTCATTGGCAGACGATTAGTTGGCAGTTCTTAGACGCTGTTTTGACTAGAAAGTACGTGGACAAGGGAGTGTTGCTCATATGTGTCAATAACACTCAGATGATCTAATAGAGAAGCAAAACTAAAAGATGATTAAGTAACTCCCAGACACACTGAAACAATTTAGAATTCATTATTTGTAATTAATTTGTGTTTATTCTTTGACACTTGGAGAAAAGCTCCTGCACATGTGACCAGGCAGTCAAAAATGAAACTAAACTAAGTTTTAAAAGTGATGGTGTTTGTTCTATGTATCTTTATGTTTACATACGATTATGTGAGCCACATCATCCAAATGTGTCCACAAGGAAAAACTGCTGCTCAGCCCTGACAGAAAATCTCAAATAAGGTGATTAAGCTATTGAAGTGATATGCATAAAATCAGTAATGTGAGTTAGTTTGGAACCTCTCAGATCATCTTCAGTTTCGAAGGGGCACTGTCGAGGGGTGCAGACACAATTAGATAGACCTACAACATATCAGGCCAACAGATCATATGACATAGTGTAGTTTGTAAAATAAACTTGCCAAATCCTGTCAAAAGTACACAGATTTGACTTTGCTTAAGGCTGCAAAAAGCTAGCAGTTACTGAAGCTATAGTTAGACAAAACAGCGAGCCTGGCTGTATGCAAAGTTAAACAAATCTCCCTACCAGTGTCCTTAAACTCTGACTGACTGTGTACAGATGGGCATCATGTTGTAATGGTGGATACTCTGTCTTAGGAAAGTTAAGATTCTTGTGTTTCAACTCCACTAATCAATAAAACTTTGACAAAAATGGTGGGGTTACATTGGCAAAGGTCCAGTCAATCCAGTCAGGTAAAATATTTAGTCTATTACAATATGATAAATTGAATTATCATGTAGATATTAGTGATATCTTGGTATCAAAATGTGGCAAACTATTTCTTGGCCAGGAGCAGTGACACCCCAAAGTACTGCCATTACCAATCCAGTCTAGCTGTTAATCCGTGTCTGCTTATTGCCATTTGCAATAATGGAACACTGAATCAAACCTTTTGTTAAAACATTTATTTGATTTCAGTTGCCCTTAAGTGGGGATCAAAAATAAAACCCTGACTGTGGACAAAAAATAACTCCTGTGTTAGCTCCATGAGCAAGTTAACTGGAAAATAAAAGCAAGAAATCCAACAAACCAGATGTCAAGATGCAAAGTACTTTGACATGATGAAGTAGCTGAGAAATGAAAATGAATTATGAAGTATGTACTGTAGGACTGGGAGTGTCTTGAAAAGGCAGTGGGGCTGGTACTGTAGGTATATTATGGTCATGCTGTGGTGCACAGTAAAAATCTTAATTATGGCACCTCAAGTACACACAAAGGCCTCTTTGGTCCATAAAGGTAGATTTGTACATACATGGAATTAGTATGTTATTGGAACATTTGGTAGTAGGGCCTGAACCAGCACCACCCACCACGGCTGAGCTCTGCACAACATCTGTCACCATGGTCTACTGTTGGGAAGTCAGCTCGTCCAGCAAGAGGAGCTGGAGCTTTTTTAGAGCTCAGATGCCTATTTCTCTCCATGGACTCTGCAAACTGCGGCAGCAGAGCCTACCATGTGTCGGTCACGCTGCTGTTTTCTGTGGCCATCGGGGCACGTTGAGGTTGAGAGGGGCATCTGTTCCGTTCTGTTTGTTGGTGGTATGGTGGAAGGGGGGGTTGTCTCTGGTCTGTCTGTGGCTGGCCGTCTGGAGGGAGGCAAGGGGACCTGTGGTTGTGGTTATATGTTGGGATTTATTGGCTGGGTTTACGCACACATGCACACACATGCAAAAACATACGGTATGCATCAACCATCTAGATCCAGACACACTTATTTTTATAGCCAGGTACACACACTGTACATGATAAAGGCCCTCTTCTTCTTTACCATTTATACTCTGAATCTACAGCATGCTGCTACATTTTTAACAGACAGTAATAATGCATTTTAGAAGTCATAAAGTAACACAGTCTGACTGGGTAAAGACCACCCTGTTCTGGAGGAGGCAGCGGCGGTGACAGATTCTTCTGTCCCGGTGGTGTTTAAGAGCCATATGTGAAGGCTTGGACCGCTGGGATGCTGAGGAGGACACTGCCTGTGTTTCCTCCCCTTTGACAGGTGGCACCGTGCCCAGAAACTCCCTCTGTGGCACTGCAGGATGGAGCCGGTGCTGTCCTGAGCTCAGATGCTGCTGCTGACACTCCATCACAAACCAACCAGGGTCAAACCAATACAAGCGTTTCGCAATATTGGCCTTTTAGGTCAAATCAGGTATTGACCGGTCACGGCCGTCCCCCTCCAGTTTGATGGAGGTTCGTCTGCAAGTACAGCAAATCAGTCAAACGTCTTAAAAGAGAAATGATTTCATTGCGGTGTTGTGGGGTTTCACTCAATTGCATGCAGATGTTCCTAAAACAACGGGAAGTCAGTTAATGTAGTTTGGCTCACTGATCTGGCATGTTCCAGCAGCAGCAGCAGTAGTGACACACAGCACATGGAGGCAATTATGGTATTTAAAAGAAAAATATGTAATGTATTTACTGTATTAAATCATAAAATGACCATGATATGTCATCAGAGATTAAGGAAACATGTTAAGTTGAAATACTGGCTTCTCCGTCAGCGCCACAGCCAGCATGTTCTCCTTTGAAATTTCCATTCCTGTGTGGAACCTCTGTTTTTGTTTTGGCTTGTGTGATTACACGCTGCCTTTTTCACGTTTATTCACTTTACATGGAGCTAAAATTCAGACCAAATGCTCACTGAATGAGTTAGTGTCTGTTAATGAGTCATAAGAAATCGTTAATCTTTTAGAGGGAGTAGATGTGTATTTTCAGAGCAGTGGGATTTTGTTTTCGGGATAATGGTCTTAGCTTTATATTGACAGACTCACACAGATTAAAGTTAATTAGTCCACATTCATAGGTCACAATTTTAAATTTTCACAGTTCCAAAAATGAACTAGTTTATGTCATTTCTTCGTTTTTTTTGTTTGTTTGTTTTTTTGTTTTGTTTTGTTTATTTTAATCTAATTTTAAATGAAACCTCCTCCTACCCGAGGTTGCTGGAGTCTTTATAATGATGTCATACTAAGTGGTGCATGATATTCATTTTTTAATTGAAGTCCCAGGATTACTCATATATAGTTATTAACAACAATCCACAACAATTTTAGAACATTTTACTCTATAGCAAACTTACTGTTGAAATCTCTGGGAACTCTGGGAACTCAAAATTCCGACTTTCCAGTGCAAATTGAACGACCCATAATAGATGAGAGCTGCAGGGAGATGAAAAGAAAGATGAGACAGAAGAGAAGAGTGAATATAACGCTGATCTATCAGTCCGTTTCTCACTGTGACAGAAACTCCAGTCTGCAGTGTAGTTCACACACTGTCACTCTCTCTGCTGCGATCACACTTTGTTTCAATAAGCTGACAATGTGAGCGCCGTTAATTCTCTCAGGAGTGAACTTCGCTCAGATTCATTCATTGCAAAATGATCGGTTCAGTTCACCGTTCACAGAAAATATGAGCACGTTCAATGAACATCTCTCTTTTAGCATCTTCATGCACAACACCGACTATACATTTAAGCCCCCTAGTTTGAGGGTGGGAGGGCATCACGATCTAACCTGTGTCACCACTTTTTGCTCATGGCTGAGTGGGAGCTTCCATTTGAAAAACCCAGAAAAGAGCACTGACAGAGTTTCCCTTTAAGCTACTTCTTCTGTGTGACTTAGTCATATCTGGATGGCCAGAAATTATACTATACTATACTATGATACTATTATATTATATTTTTATATTCAATGTGACTAACCTGCAATTTCCACCAGGCACGCCTGCGTCGCGTTACGGCCGCCCTATGGCAGCCGGAGCGATCCGTGTCCATTCTAGACAGTGCTTGTGATTCCACCAGAAGTTCCGCAGCACGTCCCAGAAGCGTCTTCAAGTAGGCACCGAGTCTATTTTTGATGGATGCCGCATCAGGTAGCACAGAGCAAATCGAACAGGCAGGAAGTCAGACACAGAAAAGGCAGGGAGAATCTGGTTAACTTTCAAAATTAAAGACCCTGTGCAGACTCACGATCATAAAGACAGACAGAAAAGAAACTATTTAACCACGTAGCCTGCTTATCCATGGTAGAAGCACAAAGAACAAGGTAAGAGGACCTAATCAACAAAATCAGAGCAAATAAACATAATCAGGTGGGCAGCTGAAATGCTTCTGAAACACTGCTGGTCCAGTGATAGCTGTCTGTATAAACAGGAACTGCTAATATCTGATTCAACATACTTTTAAAGATAGGTTGACTTTTAGCTCATCCTTCTTCTCCTCAAAGTGTCTCTAATGTGTTTAGTCACAGCAGCTCTTGGCATAACATACTTAACAGCATATTGGTCTCAATCATTCGCCTTGAACCGCCACGCATCGCACTTCCCATGTGGACTGTGGATAAAATTAAAAAAATAAAATGCACTGTCCCTTACTGAATCAATATAGGACATGATTTGTCCCATATTTCTGTTATACTCTTGGACATTTTGGAGATTGGTGGATATTAATCTAAAGGGTAGGCTACCCCATCCGTTATGAGAGGTTTTGGAGTGAAGGTTAAAATTAGATTCATTAAAATACTACTACTCTGTTATACTTGTTATTTCCTTGCATTTTTGTTGAGAGTAGCAGATGACTTTGAACTTCATGCATAAACAGTCCAGTTTGGGGCTTTTCCATACACAGAGCTGTCCTGGCTCCACTTGGTTTGACTCGGCCCGGAAACACTGATCAACGTTGTTCACCATGTTCTGACATTTTAAGGACCAAACAACTAATCGATTAATTGAGAAAATAATCAACAGATCAATCAATAATGAAAATAATTGTTAGTTGCAGCCCTAGCTTAATCATTGACATCCCTAGTCTCAGTTTTGTCTGGGAAGCTTTGAAAATGCCCGCTTTAGATCATCCCAATTTATGGTCCCTAAGCTGAGATACTCAGGTGATGTCATTCCAGTAATTTTCTCACACATGACACACAAACCACAGACAGACAAATTGAAAGTGCACACCACCAAAGTGAAAGCCTTCTTGAGCCTATAGCAGTGATGTACGAGTAGTAGAACAAGTGGTAGACGAGCATGTATTTAGTGATTCTTCATCCAGCCAGAGGCAACAGCCTGAATTGCCTCCAGGCTTTTACTTGAATCCCACGCTCTGTTAGACTGAAGGTTATCTGTCCCGGCCTTTTCCTGCTAAAGTCTGTTGCAATGTAGTTCACTGTTAGAGATTACGCAAATGATGAGATGGACGATGCAAAATGAAAACACAAGGCTTTATTTCTAAAGCAGAGGGGAGGAAAGTGCTTGACCTGTTTCAGGTGTTACCATCTATAAATGTGATTTTTTTTTTTTTTTTTTACATGTGCACTTGCTTTTGTCATGTTGCAATTTTACAGTAGTTCACACAATAGTCAGTGGTAAATAAACTGTGGATTAAGTTGGCTCTCCTGCTGGTGATTATTATACAGTAAGTCCAAAAACTACAATACAAATAAAGAAAGCATTGTTGTATGCATTTTCCTTTAAAAGACCCTTTTTCCTCCGCCACAGGTTTATGTCAGCTTTAAAAGAGGAATAAATGCTATTCTGCAAATAAAATGGTAGCTAAAGTGAAATTAGGCAGATTTACCCTCTGCATCTGCATCTTTAAAAATAGCCCATCATTTCTATTCAGCAACTGCTAAATGTTAATGTATTGTATAGCTTGAGGTACAAAATGAATTCACAGTGTTGGGTCTGGCGAAAAAGAGGACAGCGTTGCGAGACCTTATCTTTTTGTTTGCATCCCCTCCTCGTCCTACATTCCCAACAAAAAAAAAAAAAAAGAAATATTCCTGTTGAGGAAGAAATGTGTTCGGGAGCGTGATGTTCACACTGTGACAAGGCTGTCCAGACAAGCCCCAGCTGCACAGAGGCAAAGCTCCCCTGTGAAAGAGCTCAACACTGGCAGCTCTGTCACCTCCAGAAAGGCTGACGAGTGGAGTAAGACCGATTTACTGAGCCAATATTAGTCTTCATGTCATACTTAAATAATACGACAACAAACCAAAATATGATGAAAGCAAAAACCACCTGTATTTTCAGCAGATTTAGGCCTCAATAAACAGCAATTTGTCATAAATGGCAAGGTGTTAAGGATGTGTGAAAAACCTGAAAATATACTCTATCTTGCAATTCAGAAGCAGCGTTTGACTTTAACCATGGCCCACGCCAGAAAATAAGTTTCTCTTTGGCTGCCAAATATTCCACGTACTGTAGGTGGCCACCAAGTTTTGTCCCTGTAGAGGGAGCACAATGTAACACTTCCACAAACATTACAATTCAAACAGTACTCGTCACTGGCTAGCTACCGATACAGGGCTACTGAACGGTGTTTAGTAAGGTTACCAAGCCTCCTGAAACTGCTAATGCGATCTTTATAGAGGAACCAGAAACACAAAAGGCAGGCTATGAAAAAATGAAATGGCAACAAAAATTTAGTTGCCTAGAATCTGACACATCTGAAGAGTTGATGCACTGTAGTGTGAGATGACGGTTTCCTCAACTAGCTGAGTACTCTAGCTTGTTTTTCATGAGAAACAATGTGTTCAGGAAACAGCTTATCATAAGTCATGGGAAAGACTCTATCAAGTCCAGTTGCCTATGACAAACTCTGCTACGAAGTCATGGGAAAATTTCAAATTTCACAGATCAGGAAGGCTGTTGCGATAAAGGCACATGAGGGAATGTACTGGCAGAAATTGACTATTATATTCATAAGAATCATTGTGTTTTTGTTACCTTAGAACAGACCAGCCAAGATGCGACTCACTAAAAGGTTTCATGTGGGCCACAAGGCCATCATGGAAATACCAAAAATTAAAAATCTAGCAAAGACAGTCAATAGCATTTTGCTTACCATTAAACCATTATCAGACCTTTATTTTGAGAGGGGTCAGTGCTTTATTCAGTGGTAATGATAATGAACTGCGTCTTTATATTAAACCATAACTTTATTCGCTCAATGCTGTACATCCATATTGTTTAAGTTGTTGTTCTTCTACTTTAGCTGCTACTATCATTGCAACTTGTATGTGGCATGCATGGTACACTGTAAAAAAATCTAGTTTTGGACATTGTCCGACATTGTCCAAAATATTAGCCCACAATTCATCATGTGGCAATTCAGAAAGGGTAACCAACAGTAGAAGTGCCCTATATAGAATACCCCTGATCACTCCATTATTAGAGATTTGGCCATTATTAGGACTGTATATCATTTGTCTGCAAACGTCAAATGTTGGATGTTTTGTACACTTTACAAGCTATACTATTTGAATAATCAGGGATCCAGAGTGTTCATTCTGCAGCGTACTTGACATCTTACCTTCATTACTTTATTGCAATGATTATACTGTACTTATCTGTATCACTTTAGTCTCTTGCAAAACATTTGCTCCAAGCCACTTCTACCATATTGTTAAGACCAGACAAGCATGTTGCATGTATTACGGTGCTGATAATATAATAGGACCAATGATGGTTGTAGACAGAAGTGCAATTAGCTCCAAATTCAACACTGAACAGGGATTTTCAGCGTTCAGTAAATAGCAGTCTTGTTGAATATTACGAGGCAGTTGAAACTCAGAACAATACCCAGCTGTGCCTCTGATATGATGGGTGTCACAGCTATTAACCATGTTTATTTTTGCTCTTGTATCAAATGTAGACAGTCGAATCCAGTGTGGGAACATTTTACCACCCAGAGTGAAAAGCAGAGTTGCCAGGTGTTAAGAAAAACAAATTATTCTACGATCCAGAATTAGCAAATTTATGGACAAGCTATTGGACACTAATCCAGACCACTAGTCCACCCAGATTTTAAAAATGTATATCAAATTATGTTCAACAAGTTACTTGTTTGGTCTACTAAATGTCAGAAAATGTCAATCAGTGTTTTCTACAGCTTAAGATGACTCAGTCACTCCGTTTTGATCACAACCCAAAGATATTCAGATTGCTGCCATAGAAGAGTAAAGAAACCAAAAAATATTCATGAAATATTCAGAATGAAGAAAAGATTGCTGATCACTCAGTCTTGGTACAACATATATGAGAATCCGTACACAGATACATTAATCTTTGTCAGCAACGTAACAATTACAACAAAAACAACAACCAACCTGTGTCTGTGCATGCTGCCACCTTGATATCTATACCTTAAAGGCAATAAGATATTAGCAACATTTCCAATATCAGTAGAGCAAATAACATCACATTACTTATCATAAGCACACTAAGAAAAACACTTAATTACCACTTTTACTTTATCTTTTCAGCCATGAGTACCAACAGCTAGCTTGCTAGCATGCAAGTACACAGGAAGTGCAGCTGTGGTTGACAATGAGGTACTTTTTCTTCTGTGATAAACCAACAAGAATGCAAGAGCAGTTCACATGTAAGTTTAAAAAAAGACAACACTGTCTTGTTGTTTAATAATCTTACTTTCTGTCTTCGCTGCTAAAAGAAGCTAGTATGACAGCTGTTAACATACAACTGTTCCTACAACACAATAGTAGCCATTATTCACTTGCCATGCGTTGTAATTTATATGGTTTTGGATATTTGTCATGATGGAAAAGCCAGTCTTCTATGGGGTCAGCAATGTATAGAAATTAGCTTTGGTTGCTAAAAGTAGACAGTGTAACATTAGCTGCTAACTGTAGCTAATGCAGGACCACTTGTTGCTCTGACACAAATATTACCATAGCTGGCTAGAACATTAGCCACAGCCTGTTGTTGTGTCGGCTGCGGGTATGAAGCTGGATAGTGCGTGACGCCTTCATGTCCTATCATGCAGGCTGGAAAAACTCACTCATGTCAGCCTCCCAGTTGTAATTTCAGGTTGGAAATATCAGAAATTTTTGATCACTATAATATTTTCCATAATAGGGTAAACACATGGCAAAGCCTCCATCTCTGGCAGTTACATCCAGCTAAAATCCAATATTAACACTTCAGAAAATTCAGATGGAATTTGTATCTTCACTTGCTGACAAACTATTACCATTTATGATAAAATTAACAAATTTAGGCTTAATTGTATTTATCTGGTTAGCTGGCTAGCAATTGGGCTAATTATCTTGAATAATGAACACTCCCAAACTGTAAAAAATATGAATTTTCTTTTGTGTTTGCGGTTCTCAAAATGCAGTTTAGCAGTGAACACGGGATATTGTAGTTTGTAGAACAAAATTCCAGAAAAGAAATCAAATAAATGCACATTTCCATCCACCACTGGTGCCATTAAACCATTGCAGAAGAAGGACACAGCGAGAAGACATAATTAAATGAGCCTCAGTCAAAAGTAAACAAGAGTAAACTACGTGGAAATGTGATGGGAACGTTGCATTTGTTTATTTTCATGTATATGCCAGGATGTTTCCCCAGTGAGCATTTAAGTCACATAAAACAGTAAATATTTAATGACATACATGAAGTACATCATAAAATATTTATTATTATTGATGCAGAACTTTTCCATCTCAGCCAAATGTAAGAACTTTTTCCGATATTTAATTTTTCCCCCAAAAATGATTAAACTTAATGCGTTAATTTAAAATGCATGTGTTAATGTGTGTGTTTGAAAAGGTTGTATTTTAGGTTGAAAGTACATTATATCCAAACTGTTGATGGTAAATTTCTCAAACTGAAAGGATTTGTCACAGTTATTACATGAAATACATCCATCCAATAAATCCAGTTACATTCATTTGCATTTTCTTTTGCAGATTTTCTGTGAATTTGCTTAAAATGTGTAGATCTGCAACAAACAATTGATTAGTTGTCAACTATTAAATTATTTACAAAAACAAAAAGGAATTCCTGCTTTTTAAATGTGAATGTTTTCTGGTGTCTTTCGTCCTCAATGACTGTAGACTGAAGATCTTTGGGTTGTGGACAAAACAAGACATTGAGGGTGTCACCATGGGCTTTAGGATACACCAATCACCGTTTTTCACCATTTTGCCATTTCATGGACCAGAGAATTAATCGATTAATTGAACAGTCCCTCCAGGAGTTCCCAGGCCTTTTTTTGGGATTGTTGCAGCATTAAATGCCTGATTTCACAGCAGCTTTTCTAAAAAGTTGCATTGCATGTTGTGATGCTTTTAGGCTTTTAGGAAAGTTGAATTTTTTTTGTATAATTCATTAAATTCATTAACTTGTTCTAGAGAGAACAAAACTGCACTGTGTTCTGAGTGCTCCAACTAATCTTATCAGAAAAAAGCCTCAGAATTATAAAAAATGATTTAAAAAAAACTGCTTTATTTGTAAATGAAGAAGGGCACCAGCGGGGTATTCAACAAAGAAGCAGGATCTTTGAGATTCTCAAACTCAGTCAAAACAGCACAAAATTCTAAAAAGACAAATGTTGTGTTTTTTTCAATACCTGTGACAAATTAAAAAAAAGAAAAAAAGAAAAGATGTATAAAATAGTGAATAATAAAACAAAACACTGAGTCGGTTCATTGAGACGTACATGTATGATGTTTGTGCGGGGGACTGCTGTGATTGGTGGAATTTGCAGGAAGCAACAGTGATTGGTGGAATTTGCGGAAAAGTTGCAGAGTTGCAGAGACAAAATTGCAAGGTCGCACAGAAATCACAGGGATTGGTTGAATTTGCGTGAACTGTTGCGATCACAACATCGCAACTTCCACAAGGGACTGATTGACAAGGTAATGAACAAATTAATCAGTAATAAATTAAAAAAAACACCGCTACATGGTTGTAGTTGACATGGACATGGCGTGTTTTGCCACTGTATATTGTTTATTTTGATTATTGCACTTGTCACTGTCAGTAAATGTAATTTCTGTGTGTATTTCAGTTATAGGCTTCTTATTTTTATACTATTTTTTTATCATATATTTACATATTTTTATCATATCTGCCCTTCTGGCATGAAATTAGCTGTAAAAGACAATGAACTCCTTAATCGCTATTACAATTAATAGTCAACTAAAATTCCACAACAGTCAAGTAATGTTCTAAATGCTGTTTGACAAGAAATTGTCTATCAGCTGCCTTCATCCAGAAATGTCAGTATCAGAGCTGGCCCTCACATTCCATTTTCAGATTTGGAGCCTTATAGTCACAAAGCCCCTCTGTTGCCCGGTGCAGGATGGACACCCTGGGCTCTCTTCCATACCCCCTCTCAGCTTCCCCTTTTCACGCCCTGGCCAGATGAGCGGCTGACCGCCTGCCTTCATCCCACCGGCTGGTATTCCCTCAATGCTCCACATGTCTGCAAGCTTTCAGGCTGCTGAGGGGGGGGGGGGACCCATGGCATAAAAGAGCAAGAGAGTGATGTCAGAGCTGCCTGGAATCATTTCAGCCGGACCCGGCGTGTGGACATTCTCCAGAGCAGCTCTTAAAAACTGGATCCCTGAGCCCCCACCTCCAACCCCCACCTTTTTTTTTTTCCACGCAGGTCCTTATATGTTTTCAAATTTTCCAGGGCTTTCTCAGAATGCTGCACCAATAGCTCTCCACCTATGTTGGAAAAATGAGACCTGAATGGGGAAACTGTGTTTTAAAAATATGAAGTAACCCCCTCCGCCCGCTCTCCCCAGTCAAATTAAAAACACCGACCACTCACCCTGCCCCTCTACCTCTCACCGCTTTGCCAGCTGTGCAGCCCGACGCCGCTGCCAAAAGAAACACAAGCTTACGTCAACTTCCAAATAAGGAGCTGCTACTTCACTTTGACCTGAAAGAGAGACACGGAGAGGTGGAGATAGACAGGCGGAGAGTGTCCCCTCCTCCTCATTCATACGCATAATATACTCAGCTACCTGTTTGTCGGCCCAGTGCACGTAGAGCGGAGACTCGATTACCCCTCTCTCCACCGTCACTCTCATTCATCCTTTCTCTCTCCCTCTCCTTCCCTTCACCTCTCTCTGGCTCTCTCTGCTCTCCACGTCTCCAGTCATTCACAATCGGAGGACAGCACCACCTGCTACCACCAGGTAAAAAAAACAGCAACACAAAAAACAAACAAAAAAAACCAAGCCATTGATATCCTCTTTGTCATCTGCAGCGATTTTGATGTGTGTGAGGTGATGCGAGTGACGTGATGTGATTTGTCTCCATTCAGGTCTTTGTTATTTGCAAAAGGCTGCTGCTACATCAATGAGCCAGTGAGTGAGTGAGTGAGTGGTGGAAAAAAACAAGAATCATTTGTGGAGGAAACATACTCGACGTTTGAAATGAGCTGAATATTTTGGCTGTTTTAAACAAATGCAGACAGTGCAGCTTCTGCAGTGAGGGTGTGTGTGTGTGTGTGTGTGTGTGTCTGTGTGTGAATGAAGGAGAGGGAGAGAGTGCATATAGTGAGTGGTCCGTGGGCTGTGTATGTATTCAAGCTCACAGCTCAGACTGGGAGTGAATGAGCTCCCTGTGTTGTGCATCCAACCTCCTGTGCTTGGCATGTCCTCCTGTGGACTGGGGAGCACTCCCGAGGTTCACACACACACACACTCACACACACACATTCACACACACAAAAAGGAATGGCTGTGTGTGCACTGATTCCCAGAGGACTCTCCTCTCCGTCCCCGGAGAGCGCTGCTATCAGGCTGCTGATGAAGCTGCGCTTTCTGACTTGACAGCATTGCTAACGCTCAGCTGACATTGTGTTTGGAAGACAACAACAGATGAGGACATTTGTTGCTTAGTTCAAAAGGAGTCTGCAAGATGATGACTTAGGTTGACGGTGAAATAAGTATGCAAAGTGGCATGCTGTTTTCATTCTGTTTCATCATCAATTAATTCCCACTTTTTGCCTCAAGATTCAGATGCTTTGATTGCCATTGTTCTACTTGGAAGATAATTTTAGATATTGCATAGGAAGTAGCTTATATTTTACATAATGTTTTCTACTTAAAATATCTTGTACGCGCCCCCTGTTTTTTGTTATGACCCTATCCCTGTTTAGGACGAGCGTTATTTCAGTTTTAGAATAATGTGGTTTAGTTTTTCACGGAGAATGGTCTGGTGTTCTTGGTCATCCCCATCTACAGCTTGCATTTTCTCCTCTGCTTCCTCCCAAAAGAATGGAGGAGTATCAGTGTAGTGCGAATCCAAGACTCCCAAAGTATTGATTTTCTTTGGAGATGTGTACCGTTCTCTCCTCAAAAAAGAGCCGTAGCTTCTAGGAGGGAGGCACCTTCGCATGCCTCGCTCTCTCTTCCCTCTCCCTCTCTCTGTAGTTGGTGAGGATGCTGGAAGATAAATTTAGCCCTCCAGCTCTCCTTCCATCTGCTACCACATGGTTTAGGGCCGTTACCATAGGAACCACCGCTGGGTGCCCATTAGTGTGAGAAGAGGAAATTGACAAGATTTTTAAAAAGCCATTTATACAATATTCTCTTTCTCTGTGGTGTGTGTGTGAATGGACGCAGCATTTCACAAATTTATAAGAGTTTTGTTTTATTTTTACTGTACTTCAGGTGGCATGTTTCAGGACCTGCACATTTTGAGCACACTCTTCAGATTGTAATTGTAAGTGTATGCTCATGCTGCAAATATGCACGTTGCAACCACTGGCTATCAGAAACTGTTTTTTATATTACTTCATATACTGTAGTATCCGCTTCACAGATTTTTGGGTTGTGCATGCATTGCTCATATCCTGCCTAATGCCTCACAGTAGAGGTTTGGCGATTGTCTGATGTTCATGGCGGACATTAGCAGGAAAAGCCCAGGTGTGATAAGTTAAAATGATGGCTACATTGCATTGAGATGTGCCAGTTCCTTGAACTGAACCCTGACTCACTGGTTTGGCTTACTGGAACACACAAATGGAACAAAGCCATGAGTTGTATAAGATCTGGCAAAATTTCTGCTGAGAAAAAGGCCTATTGTCTTTTTGAGAGGACGTCCGACAGTGTCTAAAAGAGCTTTCCACCCATTAAATGTTGCATTCCTATAACATAGTCTTATAACATAGACTTATGGTGGACATATTTTTTTTTTAAAAAGAGAAAAAAGATCTAAATTGATGCAGCAGAAATAGAGATATTGACATGCATTTCTTGCCAAAACCTGGCCTACACTACCCACAATGCAACTTCAATGCCGATAGGTCTTTCAGATGCTGCCTTCAAATGGAAGTCGTGGGCTTGTGGTTGCGACATCGGAAGTCATGTACAATAATGCTAAGCGTTTAAGTGGGGCTGGGCAATATGGACGAAATCAAATGTCAATATTTTTGACCAAATATCTCAATATCAGTATTTATCAATATTGTGACAATCTTGATTGGATGATTGTTGGTATTTTCACAAAACATTAACACAGTGGTATTACTGATAATCATCAATAATGTGGATATAATGACTAAGTGGGTAAAAGCAAATAATAGACCAGTCTGGTAAGCTCAGGAAGTAACATCGCTTTACTGCAACCTTTAAAACATATAACAATATAACCATATCCAAAATCTAAGACAATGTCTAGTTTAACAATATTGATATAATGACCAGCTTTAGGTTCAAGTAGTTAAATCGCAAAAACACAGCTGCTTGGCAACTCCAACATTTACGCCAAAACTGTAGGCATAGGCTAACAATTTAGCAAGCTAGCAAATGTGGAATGAATGAATTTCCACTTTGGAGGCCATGAATACCATGAGGGAGGCATTCATATGAACTCTTCTCATGAAGTCGGTAAACAGGACCCTATTTGAGGGCAGCAGTTGTTATGCTAGTTGCAGCTAATGTAGCCTTGAGCCACTAGTCTCGAGCAGAGATGAAGAGTGTGCTACAGAGGTCTGGTAAGCTCCCTTCTCTCCAGTCTCAGAACCCATCATCTTTAGATTCAGCCTCTAGGGGCAGGGTTTCCGGTGTAGCCAGCGGGTATCTGGATAACGTATAATCGGACTAAGATTTCTTCTTCTGTGTGCTGTTCATTGTTTACCCAATTAGCAACTTGAGTTGCGAGCATGGAGTAGTAGGGTAAACTAAAAAGCTAATGAAAAGCTAAATCGTGACCAGACAATTGCACATGGGTTCCAAGATTGTATTTAGGCTGGTGCATTCTGCCTCTTTTGCTGTCTACACAGACTGTTTACCTGTATGCAACCAAAGCCTGCTCAGATGGGATTGGTCAATACTATCCTGACTACAAACAGAAACTAGAACACTTCCAATGCCAAAATCTTGTCCCTTGCCTACAGATTCTGAATTAATATGCAGATATCTGTTCATAGAGGTTCTAACTCTACACCCCCAGATTGTTTTCATTTTCAAACGCGTAGTCTTCAGACCCAACCAACCCTGACCCAAATGAGTCAAGTGACCACTTGAGGCAATCAGATTTCGCATAGCTTCTTAGTCACAAAAGGCTTAACACAACTTTTTTTTCACAATGCAGTAGTACTCCACAGCCTTTTAACAGACGATGATGTGTAAAATTAGCGGTGTTTCAATTTAGGAGGAGACCTATTGAGACCTATAGAGAGATTCAGTTCCTACACCTAGACGTGTGTTTTCTAGCAGAGCCATGCAACGGTTCACCCAGAGAGAATTACCGCGGCTGAGAGCCAAGGACAGGGGGGGGGAAACAGGATCCGTGTGGAGAGGAGGGTTGAAGGAAAAAAAAAAAACTGCCTGCTAGGTTCATTTGCACCATGAGAGGTGCAAATGAACAATCTTATGTTAACACTGGAGCAAGTGTAAATGAGCAGATGCGTTGCATGATTTTAAAAACGGCACTTTCTTTTTGGTGCCAGTTTTGTACTGCAAGTGCTTCGTCTGAACTTTATTTCACTCCAGTCATTGTCACCCTCATGCAGAGTCTCACAGTCTGAGCTCTGAGGCGTTATTTTCAGTAAGACGACTGAGTCTCTGACTCTTCTCCAAAAGCTCTTACTGTAGTCCAGTTCCACTACCTGTCTGACCTACATTTATCACTTACTAGTCTCACTGCAGGAGATTTAGTCCTCAGACATCTGAATGGTCTTCTGCAAAGAACAGATATAATATACCTGTGCCTGATTTTATTATAAGGAAAAGTAATGTTGGTGTTAAATTCTCCAACACTGGCATGTATACTCTTCCCACAAGTTAAATCAAAGATGGTTATCAACCTGTTATCAGTAATTTGGATATAATCCAGCAGCTTTGCCGTCTTCCACCAGAACGTGGGTGTAGAAACCAGCTGGTCAGTGCGTGGGATGCCTTGTTTACTGTTTCAGTATGCTGGCACAAAAAAACATTGGGAGTTTTCTTCAGTATCTCCACTGAGTCACCTTGTCTATGTACTCACAGCTAACAGCCAGCCCTTGCCTTCATTTGGCTTGGCCCTTTTCAGTATCTAAAATCACAGTTAATCAGATACAACTGCCCATACACTATAAGAAAAGAAGCAGGTAGAGCCATTCACTCTGTACTATAGTACTGTCTGACGATCATTATTCGGAGGGAAGCTTGGCGTGATACTGGACGACACAACATGTCAAATATGCAGCATTAATTAGAGCATGTTGAGACACTCTGCCAGGTTCACATGCCACAGTTCCTTAGTTAATCCCAGTGTAATTAATTATGCAAAGAAAACTTCAAGCAAAGCAGTTTTGTGAAGACCAAAAAAGGAAAGAGGTGCTTGTATGGGAACAAATTCTAACACAAATAACACTCTCCTTAACTTGCATCTTGTTTCATCTTGTGAAAATGACAAACTCTTCATTGGGTTTTTTTTTTTTTACTTTTGCTGTGTCTTGCAGCAGGAAGATCTGACTCATTTTATGGGAGTGGGTGGGATATGCAATGCCGTCCAACAGATATTGTGGTCCACAAGTTCTGAAATAAGTAATGCATGGTTGATTAGAAATCATTGAAGACCATGACAAATTCAGATTATGCCGTTATTGGAATGTTTCAGTCACATTCATTGGACGTATTGCCTCTCTCTGCGAATGTTAGCAGAGTCATCATTTTTACTTGCTGCATGCTGATATATTTTTATACAGAAATATTACATAAACCATTCTAATTTAAAAGTATTCAGCAGCCAGCGGAAAGTGAAAGCTGAATGTTATGACACATACAGTGCTTATGTAACACATGAAACATAAATATCCGCATTGGCAAGCGGAGGGTCAGAGGGTTTTCTGTGTCTTGAAGTTGAATTGTATGCACTATTCTATATAATGAGTTGTTTTTCTTCACAGATCTTTATGTTGAGAAGACAGAAGAATCATATATTCAGCGGAGTCAACTGAGCAGCAGAGTGTGTGGCAGCAAGACTGGCTGAGAGCTTCATGATGGGATACTTTAGGTCAGCATGGCAGAGGACTTCCTCCACAGCACCCGACATATCACAGCTGCATTCTTTGATGCCGCCATTCTACACACTGTCAAGCAATAAAGTTTAAGCAAAGCAAGCGAAAATTATGATGTCTGACAGTCAACTAAAGTGGATGCAATTTGATAGAATTCACTCACATTAAAGCCATTATCCAGTTAATGATTTGTCTTGAACTCTGTAGCCTGGCACAGGCAGACACATCCCACCTGTCTACCTGAGGCCTTCCTTCCATTTTATGGAGGCCTTGCATAGTCGCCTGACGACTGGGGAGCAGTCCGGAGGTCAAGAGCATTGTCAACCAGAGTCTCATCGCCGAGGCCCACAGCCTAAGTCTCCCTCCCAGCCCCATCAGGAACAGCAAACTGGCTCCCCGAAGCCCCATGGCACACCACAGCAACCCAAACAGTCCAGAAGACAGCATCCTGAACGTAAACGTCTCAGGCACCAGCGGCAGAGCATTGACTCAGATACTGCGCCGGAACACAAACATGAGGCGACAACAACAAAATCGACCACAGTTTCTACTTCATCACCAGGAGTTCCCACTTCCTCAGCAGGTGGCTCCGCCCAGTCTAAACCAGAAACCCAAGAGGGCACCCCAAAACAGAAACGTGAGCGTAAGCCTCAGAGACCAGGCAAATATGTCTGCACTTACTGTGGCCGCGCATGTGCAAAGCCTAGCGTCCTGCAGAAACATATTCGCTCCCACACAGGTGAAAGACCCTATCCCTGTGCCCCATGTGGCTTCTCTTTTAAGACCAAGAGTAACCTGTACAAACACCGCAAATCGCATACACACAGGGTGAAGGCAGGTCTGGCACTTGGGGAGCCGAAATCTTTAGAGGAGCAAGTCACTGAATCAGAGGATGAAACCAGACAGTTATCATCAGCATCTTCACTCACAGAAAGGCAAAGCAGCGTTGCCTCAATCAAGAGTCATGAAACGGACAGGGCCAAAGATTGCACCGGAGGAAACGATGACTCCTATGCAGTGAAAAAGAGACTGGCCCTGCGTCTGAGCAGAGGAAAACATGGTCCTCGAGACTCATCTGACGAAAAGGCCTCATCTCTAATTTTAGGGAGTAAAGGCAGCACAGAATCTGGCTATTTCTCTCGCTCTGAAAGTACCGAACAGTCACAGGACAGCCCCCCGAACACAAGTGCCAAAAGCTATGCAGAGATCATCCTCGGCAAGTATGGGCGTCTCGGACACCTGCAGAGGATGCCTCGGCACCAAAACCAGCAGCCCTCTGGTCAGGAGGACAAAAGCATCCCATTCACAGTCCCCAAGAAGCAGGTCATCGACCACATCACCAAACTCATCACTATCAACGAGGCAGTGGTAGACACTAGTAAAATTGACAGCGTTAAACCAAGAAGATTCTCGCTCTCCAGAAAAAATAGTTCAGAGTCTCAAAAGACTTCGACCATGAAAGAACCACTTATTCATAGCCCTAAAGCTGGAGATCTGGGCTTTAAAAACAGTGGCTCCATCACCATGGGAGTTCCATGTGAAAAATTTCAACAGCCATCCCTAAATGTGGAGCAGCCAGCTGGCCAAACATCAGCCACACTGGTGAGAAGTCAGTCGATGCCATCTGCAGCTAGTTCATTTGACGCCTCCAGTGGTGGCCCCAGTAAATTCCGCCTAAGTCAGTCCTTTGATGAACGACAGCCTTCTGAAAGGCAGGCATCCCGTCGTTACGGGATGCTAAGACGGCAACCAGCTATTGAAATCCCACTTGGTGCCGAACTTACAAAAGAAGAGCACGAGGGTTCTCATTCATTTTACCCTGACAGCATAACCACTGTGCCTGACCACAAGCAAAGTCAACCACAGCCATACGAGTGTGAGGCCTGTGGCACTGGGTGCAAAGATTGGGAAGGTTATAAGAAACACAAGCAAACCCTGTGCTTAGCACACCATCCCAGAAATGAGGTGGTAATTAGTCAAATGGAGTGCTCACAGTTAATTAACCACGCAGTGAGAGCAGGAGCTTCAGCAATGCGCAAGCGAAGGAAAGAGGAGAGTTTTGAATTTGACGACCCCTCTTCTCCTTCATTACCGTCTCCTGCCCTCTTTTCAGGACAGTGCAAAGATGAAAGCAACGTGGTTTATGAGGGGCCTAGAAGACCCACGCTTCAAACCTGTTCAGTCATTCAACATACTAGTTCATTTGAAAAACAAGAATCTTTGTGCTGTGATAATCAAGGCACCGAGGCAACAAAAAATTCTCCACCTCATGAAGAATATCAACTGGTGCCCCAGAAACAACCCCAACAGGAGTTGACAAAACTAACAAACCGAAAGCTTGTACGCCAACACAATGTGCAGGTTCCAGAAATACTGGTCACAGAGGATTCCAACATGAGCACAGGGTCCTCAGTAGAGCCAGCCTCTACAGCAAAACATTCAGAGAAGCCTGATGAATTTCAGTGGCCACAGAGAAGCCCCTCTCTGGCCCAGCTTCCTATTGAAAAGCTTCCTCCAAAAAAGAAGCGCTTACGTCTGGCTGAGGCAGCCCAATCCTCTGGGGAATCAAGTTTTGACTCTATATCCCTGCCCCGCAGCCCTAGTCAGGACAGCAGTGCATCTTATGCATCCAGCCGTTCCACATCCTTCGAAGAGTCAAACAGACCAGACATGGAGATAACAACAGTGACACCACTGAGGAAATCTAGAGCTCCTCACATGTTGACAGTGCCTGGGGTGCATCAGCATCGAGAGATGAGGCGCTCGGCATCTGAGCAGGCGCCTCATGACCCACAACCAAGTGTCCTAATGTCCGAGACCCGCAGTAAGTCTTTTGACTACAGTTGTCTGTCCCCTGAGCGTTCAGCAATTGGCTGGAGGGAAAGAAGAAAATGTCTCCTTATGAGACACACTGCTGTCAGAGATCCAGACGAGGAGGAGGAGGAGCAGTGTATCGTGCCAAGCCGTAGTCCTGAGCATGTCAGCTCCAGCACATCTTGTCAAGCAAGCCCAACGTCTGTGTACTGCAGTAGGCCCCCTTCTTCCCCTTTATCAGGTGACACAGTCTTGCATAATCCAGTAAGATTACAATCCAAAGAGATCTTCTCTCAGTGGAAACTTAGTCAGAATATTCAGTTGACAGGCAGCACAGAAGCCTCCCTCACTCACTGCCCATCTGTAGATCCTATAAAAGAGGAGGTCTCACACATCCATACAGGGCAGCCCCCTCCTCAGACACCACAACCCTATCCTATACACGGACCATCAGGGGCAGCCAGAGCACGCTACCTCCCCATGTCTACAGGGCTGAAGCTAGAGATTCCCTTACTACATGATGAGCATTCAGAGGTCCGAGTAAGTCAATCCCATATTCAGCACTCCATCCCTCACATCACTAACAGTCTGGAATTACTGAGGCCAGTCACATCTCCAGCAGTGGCAGTGCGTCTCCAAACAGACACCCTCACCCTAGCATGTGCCATATACACCACACTGTCTCAGTCCACCTCCCCCAGGCCCCAGGACAAGGTTGATGCTGTTTCACACAATATAAGCATCCCAACAGCTGAATACAGAGACCATAGGTACACAAGTCCAGACGTTCATTTGTGGTCTGATGATGACCTGAGGATATCAGGCTCAGGGGGCAACAAGCGCATGCTTTCCCCTTCAAACAGCATAGAGATCCTCCCCGAGTCACAGCAGCAGCAGAAACGAGTAAAAGAAGAAGAGGACAGGGAGGTGGGATGTGTTGACAAGCCATTGGTGGACACATGCAATCAGGAACTGAAAGGGGAGAATCAGTCATGTCTACCCAGGGTTTGTCCTCCCATCACACATGTAGGACCATCATTCCCCAGTCTGCTGTCCAGCACCTGTAACAGCTGGTGCTATTTGAACTACATTAAACCAAACCCTTCAACTCTGGATGAACAGAAACCCTCAGTGTATTCATCGTGGTCCACTAGCGGCTATGACCCCAACCCACCCGGCCTCTCCAGTAAGACTGCTCTGTCTCTGCTGCACTGTAAGCAGAGGCTCAGTCCATCCATCTACACTGTGTCCCCCATGTCGGTCAGGACAGCAGAGTCAATGGAGCAAGAGGACAACAAAAGACTATGCTCCACTGAGGTAATTACAACACTAACAGATAATTATTGTCTGTAAATCTGTAAGATAGCACTGTATGTAAAATCACCACCACACAAGAATTTTTGGGAATTTCACCTTTATTAGACTGATGGACATGTAGAAGGACACAGAAGTAAGAGAGAGGGTTGATGACTTGCAATAAATGGTGCAAGTCAAGTCTGAAACTAAGATACTATGTTTAGATGGTTTGTGCCCAAAGTTTAGGAATCATTTAGATCTGTTCTGGTTAAACTTATTTAGCCAAGACAGTACTAGCAAAAATATGTTGTTTTTTTTTATGTGCTCCTCAATTTTGAGGTTTTGGTCTGTTTTTCTTCCATTACACGTAGGGCTGCAACTAGCAATTATTTTCATTTATTTATTAAGCTGCAGATTATTTTCAGAATTAATTGTTTATGAAATATTAAAAAAATTGTGAAAAGTGCTCAGCACAGTTTTCCAGATCCCAAGGTGACATCTTCAGATAGCTTCCTTTGTTCAAACAACTGCCCAAAATCCTACAACTCTTCATTCACTGTCATAAATGATGAAGAAAAGCAGCAAATGCTTACAGTTAAGAGACTAGAAACTGCAACTGAATTTCGCTTTAAAAAATGACTGAAAAGATTAATTGATTATCAAAATACAGTTTTTATATGTTCATCTGTAGATTTCTCAAAACTATACCAAAAGTTACCATTAGATAATGCCTAATTTGCATATTTAAATCTAAAATTTCAGAGAAAAATGCTGTAATGTAAATAATAAACTGGGAAAGTTGCATTGTGATATCTATTATTAAAAAACTACCTTATTCACCTGGAATGCCTCCAGAACATATGAATTTTACAATATCTTTGGTTTCTCACACTGATTTTTTTTCTCTCATAGCTACTGTGAGCTGGAAATCTCTTCTTCAGTACCACATGCATACACCAAACTTTCCAGTTTTATTCCTGTCTATATTCTTTTGATCATATATCATTCATGTCAACAAAATGAAATAAGTTTCACGGTCACAAATATCAGTTAAAATTTTTTACCTGTATGTCTCCCCCTTAAAGGGATAGTTCACCCAAAAATGAAAATTGAGTCATTATCTCCTCACCCTCATGCCAATTGAAGGTTGGGTTTAGTTTCTTAGTCCACAAAACACTGCTGGAGTTTCACTGCTGGAGTTTCACAGGAAAACAGCGTTGCAGAATCTCAATTGAAGTGAATGGTGACCAGTTTTCAAATGTAAAAAAAACGGCTAGAAAAAAAATGAAATGCCTCCATACTTACTGTGCCATTCACTTGCATGTGCACACCATCACACCACACACACCCAGTTCAGACAGTATGCGCGCGCATATGAATGTGGCTCCAAGCTAAGGATCTACAGTGAAGATTCAGACTGAAAACATGGTGTAAACGACATATTTCAAGTCAACTTGGCATGTCAGGGCTTTAGGGGACTTGAATTGTGGGAAGTATGGAAGCATTTTGTTTTTTGTTTTGTTTTTTTCTTTCCTATTTTTTCCGTCTGAAAACTGGTCACCATTCACTTAACTCGTTTGGGAGATTCTGCAATGCTATTTTCCTGTGAAACTCCAGCAGTGTTTTGTGGACTAAAAACCTAAACCCAACCTTCAATCAGCATGAGGGTGAGTAGATAATGACTGAATTTTCTTTTTTGGGTGAACTGTCCCTTTAAGGGGATCTCACAGCCATGGTTTACATTCTCGGCAGGTTAGCATCACAAGCCTCTTTACTGTTTACTCTGGTACACTGAGTACAGAAGGTCCAGCAAAGATTAGGCTATATCTTTGCAATTCTTACAGTAATGTCAATCCCCAAGAACGCGGGGAAGATACTTTACTAACTTTGTGATAACTTTTCCGGCATTAAATTAATGTTGATAACCTGAGTATAAAAATCTTCACGATGACACCCAAAGGAAATATATATATATATGTGCTATAACAAATGCTATTAAACACAACGTTCAATGAGAATTCCCAATTCTTGTCTCCCTGGGCATGCTGGAGCAGAGTTGGTGAATTTGCCCGTGTCTCTTTCGAGTGTAGGTCTACAACAGCCAGTCGTACTGCAGAGACCACGAGGGAACGAGGAAGGGACAGCAGTCAGCAGACGACAACGGGCCGAACAGAAAAGAGAGGGAGGAGAGGGAGGACGAGAAGAAGAGGGAGGAGGAAGTGAAGTCATGCTCCAGAAATAAACAACCTGAGAGAGGGTGAGTGTGATCATACGACCTCTCGGCGTTGTGTAAGATGCTGCGTAACGTTCACTGGTGACGTATCGTCTATATTTACAGTACAGTGTTAAACGTGATGTCCCTCATTGCTTACAGTGTTGAGGGCTTGCATCACATATTGTGGCATGTTGTGGAAACTGTTGTCTGTCCACCATGTTGGAGAGGCCAAGGGTTGGCTGTCTGCACCAACAGAGCCCGTCTGTTGAGGGGCTGAAGCCAGGAAACTACCTAGCTTCCTTTGCGCCTGCAGAGATTCATTTACACCAACCATCACAGCCATTCACATGCAGCGGCAGCACGGGTCATTCTCTTACACTGACGTAAATGGAACAAGTAGAAAATATAGAGTACGTATGTGCACATGATGTTCGTCATTAAAGAGTGTCTGCCATACTGAATGGAATTGGAAAAATCATAGAAAAAGAAAAGATATGCTCAGGAACATGTAGAGAGTATTTAAAGTTCTCAGTTTTTCAAGACCGTCTTAAAACAATAACCGGGTTCCCATATGAACTCTCACATCATTCTGCCTGCTCATACTGGACATTAAAAGATCTCTGCCTAATTCACTTTTCATGGAAGTGATGGGGGACAAGATTTACAGTCCTCAGACTGTTAGGAAATCTATCCCAATGTTTATCCAAAGCTTATATGAGACTTCAAGACTTCAACCGTCTGTGTTTGACAAACTAAGTGGATATGTTCCAAAGTAACAGTCTTTTCAGTAAAAAATCCCCTTCTTTTTGTAAATACTGGAGCTGAACGGGAAGAACTGTCAGTAGAAACACTACGAGGGAATTTTACACTAAAATGACAGCAACTGTGGTGGATATGTTTCATTTGTCTTAGACTGCTGAAGTAAAAACAGAGAAATTATTACAGAAAACAAAAGCTGTTTATATGTCAATATGGGCACTTGACCATTGAATCTGACTTGAAAAATTTGTGAACCTATCCTTTAATACAATGTTCATAAGGAAATTTCTTTAAAAAATAATAATCATTAGAGGCTAAATGGGCTGAAAGCATTGCACTGTTTAAATTTGAGGCAGAACAAGGTTTGATCTTGGGATTTTCTGGCCCTGAATTCAGCCTGTCAGGCTTAACAAAGGTTTATTAGACGTATTAGGCTACTGTAAGTGGTTCTAAGAAGTGAACTCCTGGATCCCACTGTTATTACTTCAAAAATGTAACTGGATGAACACAGTCTGAGCGAAATGTATCATACTACTTATGGGCAGGAAGTCTTAAAGGGATAATTCAGATTTTGTAGTGGGGTTATATGAGGTACTTATCCACAGTCAGTGTAGGTGGGTCTTATTTTAGGTGGCTGAAATACATTTTGCTTCTGACTCTATTCACAGCAGTACACTGCTTAGCTTCTAAACCAATACTTCTGTCTGCCTCTCCAAACTGAGGGATGTACTGACCGCCATCTACACTGACTATGGATAAGTACCTCATACTACCCCACTTCAAATAATATGAACTATCCCTTTACTTAATGTCAGGTCTTTAGATGTTTTTTAAAACTGTTTAACAGCCACCTCAAACAAACATCCAACCCAGAATTTAACCACTGTTCTAAATCTGTTTGCAGCACAGTGTATTAAATGTTATATTAAAATGCAAGTAACCATAGCAACCATACTTCTCCTTAATGTCTCAGCTGAAAATAAATCACTGAAATGGACCTGATAATATGTTAAAAATAACCATGAACCACTTGTGAAATGAAAAATGATTTTAGGATGTTATTCTTTTGGTCAGTAACACACCCCGAGGTGTCCTGATTTAGAAAATAACACGGAAGTAATGATGCCAAAAACTCAAGGTATGATAAAAAGTGCACAATATTGTATTTATTGAGATTGTCCCTTGAGAAGGGACATATCACCCCAAAATCAAAAATATATTATATAATTTTTCCTTCAGTCTGTAGAGCTAATTTATGCATCTATACTGCTTTGGTGTGAGTTGCAGAGTTTTGGAGATCTCAGCTGTAGAGTTTTCTGCCTTCTCTCCAGTATAATGGAACTAGATGGCGATAATCCTGTGGTGCTCAAAGCACCAAAAATATACAAAACTCAACAGCTGTGTCTTTTTCCAGAAATCATGACCCGGTTACTCAAGATAATCCACAGACCTTGTTGTGAGCACTTCCATGTAGGAACTATTTTCCCTCTGTTTTAGATTGTCTTGGAACTACTTCAGAATCTCCCGAACTACTTTCTTTTTTACTACAAAGACCATAGTTCCTATATGAAACTGCTCGTAACAAGGTCTGTGAATTATCTTGAGTAACTGGGTCATGATTTTTGGAAAGAGACAGTGGTTTTGAATTTTTCAAATGTAATTTTTTTGGCTCTTTGAACACCACATGCCAAGTGCTCTTCATTCCCATTATAGGATATATGGAGAGAAGGCAGACATCCCGACGACTGATATCTCCAACACTCTGCAACTCACAACAGCAAACTGTCTAGTTGCATAAAAAAGCACCACAGGCCAAGGGAAAAATATGTATTTTTTATTTTAGGGTGAACTGAATCTGATGTACGCAGCATTTTTTGTTCATATATAATTCTTTTTTCCTTCTAACTTAAAGTGCTTCTGCTTACCTTCTTTAATAAAATAAAATAAACGTAGCCATCAGTGACCTAAGTATGTACAGAAAAATTGGCATGAATTGTCTTTGACTATGAATGTTTGAATTATGCATGTACAACTGCAAAATACAAACAATGCAGCCGTCAGAAGCAGTCCCTTTAAATACACTAGAATAAAATAACAATAATAAAATGCAATAATTAACCATGCAATAGTGGTTAGATACTGTGACAGTTTGGTGCAATATTAAGACATTTTTTGGCAGGATATTGCAATATTCAATATAATGTCTACATCCAACGAAAATTATGGAGTCAGTAGAGGAAATACCACTTTGCTTTGTGTATTTTTGTCCCAATGTTGAGGTTCAGGACACCTTGCCTGATTGTTATTTGAACCAATGTGATGTGAACTGTACAAGATTTGAAATCAGTAATTTAATCCGTTTTAAAAAGATAACAAGAACAGCAACGACTGACTCTTGTGTTTTACTGAAATTCAGTAAAATGCAGGATGCAGTCATGTAAGGTGTCCTGTTATTTATATAACTTAATTTGAAGCACACTCGTGTTCTCAAAGCCAGACACGCTCAGTACTTCTGATAGCCGTCATAAATAAATACTGCTGCGATGCGATGCAGGAGGGTGCAGAGATCGAGGTGCCATCTGTGTGTCTCTTTCTGGTTTGGGAGTGTGTCTGTGAACAAATCCCTGTTGTGACTCATGTTGACGCTCATCACAGCCTTCCTAAAAGAGTGAGTCATCCTCACGCCTGCTCGCTTCTCTGTCTGTTCAGTCTGTCTGAGGGACAAAAAGACAAAAACTGAGGCAGCAGCGTGGTCGAACATTGACATTTTTTCTTGTTGATATGGGGGAAGGCAAGGACATCTAGACTCAATACATGCTGTATGAAAAACCTGTATGCTCAACAGAAATATAAATGCAGCACTTACGTTTTTGCTCCCATTTTTCTTTTTCTGTGCACACAGAAGGTTTGTTTCTCTCAAATTCTGCTCACAAATTTCTTGAAAAACGTGTTAGTGAGAACTTCTCCTTTGCCAAGATAATCTGTCCACCTGACAGGGGTGGCATATAGAAATGCTGATTAAACAGTGTGATTACTAAAATGTGCAGCTTTATTTTTGAAACATTTATTAGGCACTGAACGGCTATTTCACGTACTACAAATACCATTTTTCCCAGGAGGGCAAAGTCATGATTCACTCTACTCTGCCTCTAACTGGCTAGCACTCGTTGCCTTTCGTTGGGTGGGTTGGGTTTCGGCATGAGGAGTGGTCAGTTAGGGTTAGAGCAAGAATATTAGGGGTAAGTCAGTCAGAGTAAGGCAGGTCATGACTTTGCCCCCCTGGGATAAATAAAGTGGCGTCTGTAGTCCTATGTGAAATAGTCATAATTCAGTGCCTAATAAATGCTCCATCAGTCAGTCAAACCACAAGTTTTTCCCCTTTGGCCTTTGTGCTTGTGTTCATGCCAATTGGCTAAAAGCACACTGAGTGTGGTAATGGGAGTGGCCTATCACAAAAGTGCATAATTTCTAAATGGATTCATATACTTGCGCAAGCTTTTGTTGACATGTTGGTTATGAGCCACAGAACAGCAGATGAACTGTTTATGACAACTGGCAAAAAGTGAATGTGGCAGTGGGCGTGGCCTATAACAAAAAGTTCTGAATGGAGTCGCGTAACTTGACCAAACTCATGAACCATCATTGGTCTCAACAGAGAGTTCCTGTCTCAAGGGTGTGAGTTAGAGCGCACTTAATACCTGTGGCACGTTCAATCTGAAAACGGCGTGTACCGTTTTGCCGCAGTTTCCGGATTGCACGGCACATTTCCTCAAAATGGTGCACAACTGTGTGTAACAAGCTTTACGGTAACTTTTCTCTCATTTTTCGTGGATTTGCCACAAGTGTTACCCAGTCAGCAACTTTGTGTTTGTAAACGCCGCCATATTAAAAAGGTGTTGCAGTGCGTTTACGTACACAACAGGGTGTTCAACGCAGTACCATTTCTGTTTAAATAGGCATTTACATTATGTCAACAATATACCCCGCCCCCTACACTTTAGTCACGCGTCCTTCAAAAACTCATTGTCATATCATAGAGCCTTGCAGCAGGTTGCTGTGTCCATGTGAAATGCATGCACACATACGTTGCAATAGTTCATCCAGCTGTCCAGCAAATTCGCGCTCGTATCAAGATCAAACTAAACAATTTATTTTATTCATTTATTTCTTTTTACTGGGCCTGTTTGCCTTTTAATGGATAGAACAACTGAAGTGAGGCACGCAACAAAGGGCCGCCAGTGAGAGTAGAACCCACTGCAGAGGACTCACATCCTGAGGGGCACGCTCCACCAACTGATGCACCACTAGTCCAACAACACCTGTGCAATAATCTTGCTGTTTAATCAGCATATCTATATGTCACACCTGTCAGGTGGATGGATTATATTGGCAAAGGAGAAGTGCTCGCTAACATGGATTTTAACATATTTGTGAACAAAATTTGAGGGAAATAAGTGTTTTCTGTGCACAAAGTCTTAGACTTAATAGTTCAAAAATTGGAGCAAAAACAAAATGTTACAGTAATATTTTTGTTGAGTGTATACAGCTGCTTTATAGTGTAGATGTATAGTGTCTTGGCATTAGGGCAAAGTGTTCCTTTTTCATGAACTTGAAAGTTTTTCACGACTGTAAAAGCCACCGTTTATGATACCTGCCGAGTTTATCCAGCCGTGAAGCCTGTAGTCAAAATAGCAGAAAAAACAGGCGATTATAATCAGAAGGATTATTTGTCGTAGGAATGTGTTTTCATTTTCTGTGTTTTTTCATGCTTATTTGGAGCAGCAGCTGGTCTGGGCTCAGGGTTTCCCTCCCTCTCCGGCCTGTTTTTATTGGCCGGCTGCAGCAAAACCCCGGACCTTGAGCCACATCGTAGGCTCCCCCTTGTTTGTACTCGGTGGTGGTGTGAGCTGTGATGGGGTTATAAGGCGGTGGGAGGGGGTCTGGTTTTGGCTTATGAAAGCTGCTCTGTTGAAGCTGAAGTGGGTGCCTCGCTGAGGGACCCTCAGTGTACATGGAGGGGTGGACCCCGGGCCCAGCTGCCACAGTGTGAGCTCACTGTGCAGTCGAGGCCAAACAGATAGCGTACTTACACTGGATAAATACAGGCACTAAAAGGCTGCTTACAGGTGCTAAAGGGCCCGCAGCCTGTCTGTCAGCTCCAGTTACACTTATATTGATTGTGACCATCATCCCGAGAGGAGCAGCATCAATAGACAACTGACAGGGAAACGCTCTGAGGAGGAAACTGAAACCTCTCGCTCTCTTCACACCTACAGATCAAATGAGAAGTATGCCATCATGCATGGTGGAGGAGGAGGTGGAGGGAAGTGCCAGTGTGAGGACTGTGGATTTAAGAATACCAGTGTGCTGCAGAAGTGCACCCATCGCACCACAGAATCACCACCATATAACTGCAAACACTGTAACGTTTCATTCAAAGCTAAAGGTAAGGAGAGACGATGGAGAATATGTATTTTTTAAAGGTTTGTCATGTCTGTGTGTCCAGTATGAACTCAGTGTTTCTGTTGTATTTTACAGAAGGCCTCACTGAACACCTGAGATCTAAGGCACGTGGAAAAGACACCTGTGTTTACCCAGACGCCACAGACGAAGGTACGCTGTGTTGTTCATTTTTATGAGTGTGCTTGATAAGTTGTTTATATGCTACTGAGAAAGTGCCAGTGATTAAATTTCTGAATTGAATATTCAAATAACCTGAATTTTCTGCAGTCTCTTCATGCTAGGGCTGCAATTAACGATTATTTTTATTATGGATGAACCTGCAGATTATTATCATGATTAATCGTTCAGTCCTTTGGTTCCCAACCTGGGGAGATTTGCATATATTAACTAAAATCCCAATCTAGACAAAAGTCTGCATACAAATTTTTTTTAAAAAGCTGTCCGTGGATTTTGAAACACTGGTTTAATCTAAAAAAAAAAAAAATCAGGATGTGAGAAAGCACAGTTTCTCAGAACCCAAAGTGACATATTCAGATAGCTTCTTTTGTCAACCCACATTGTCCAAAACATAAAAATTAAGAAGCTGGAACCAACAATTGTTTGACATTATTTATTAAAAAATGATTGAAAGGATTAATTGATTATCAAAACAGTTAGCAACCAATTTTCTTTCAGTCAACTAATCAATCAAGTAGTTGTTGCAGCTCTCACTTGAACCACATATAATTATTGTAACTGAATGTTCAAAGGTACTATAGGAAGAAATGTACATGTATTGTATTGCCAGTGTGTGATTGGATTATAACAATGACACCTTCTGTGACTTTCTTGGTTGTCTATGACATTTGGCAGTGTACCAGGCCCCTGACACTTTAGCCACACCATCTTGCACAACTCATGAACCTTTTGTCGTTCACTGGGAGGAGGCATTATCAGGGGTGGAAGTAATTAATTACAAATACTCAAGTTACTGTAATTAAGTAGTTATTTGGGGTACTTCTACTTTTATGGGTAGATTTTCAAGTATGTACTTTTACTTGTACTTAAGTAATCATTATACCATGTAATCTACTTAGTTACTTTTAAAATCATAGCTGAGTACTGAGTACAATTTTAATTAATAACCAGACCTTTTATCTGCATTTTTGTAGCCAATAAGGTGATTTGATTGCAAACAAGCCAATGAAAACCAGGACATATGGACGAAAAACAAAACAAAACAAAAAAGGATGTTAATGATTGATCTTTAATTGATTTTGCGTTTAGAATTTAACCAGTAATCAATAGTCGTGGCAGTAGTGTTTTAACTACTGGTAAAGCAAAACACACAAAGTCCTAGTCTGGAGAGGTGACGGTGACATCATCGGTTAAAAGTAACTAATACTTTAGTTAGTAGTTTTTTTGAGGAATACTTTGTACTTTTACTTAAGTATTTTTCCAACACCAGTACTTTTACTTGTAATTGAGTAATATTTTAGCAGTGTAACAGTATTTGTACTTGAGTACAGATTTTCAGTACTCTTTCCACCACTGGGCATTAATGGTCTGAGCAGAGAGAGTTCCTGTTACAAGGGTGCAAATCAGACCCGACCACTATCCTGTAGACATGCCCTTTTATAACTCATTACCTGTTTGTTTTAGCCACGCCCCCTTTCATAAGTCAAGTCCCTCTCCTTATACTTAAGCCACAGAGTTTGAGCGAAATGCAAATTTGCCACACCAGTCTAAGTTTTGCCTTCTGGTTAAGACAGACAGACAGACAGACAGACAGACAGACAGACAGACAGACAGACAGACAGACACTCACTCACTCACTCACTCACTCACTCACTCACTCACTCACTCACTCACTCACTCACTCACTCACTCACTCACTCACTCACTCACTCACTCACTCACTCACTCACCCACCACAGAT
>JAJHUR010085325.1:0-32919 GCA_027495735.1 Lutjanus campechanus
ATATCTTCAGCAGATTAAATAGTAATAAAAATTATTTTAGCCCTTAAATCTTTGCTCAAATTTTTCTGTGAGCTTTGGTGCATACACTACAAAGTTTTTTTTGGAAACTTAAAGGATCTGAATGAATTGATACACTGTAAAAACTAATAAAGAAGACTGTACTGACTGTCTGAGTCAGGACTGGCTGCTATGGAGACACGCTGGGGATGATGGGGTATGAAGAAAGGGGTTGAGGGGTGTGGTGGATGTGGGGGGGGCCAGGTGGTGTACCTGCATGCGGTCTGTGCTGGCCATCAGGGGCATATATCTCAGTAAAGCCCTCACCAAGGAGCCTATCCATGGGTGACTCCCTGCCAGGCTCATAGTCGCTGTCCCCGGCCTCGCTGTCTCCACGCCCACTGTCCTTCAGACTGAACTTGTCCATCTCGTTCAGGGCGTACCTGCACGCAGAGACACACAGACAGTTGATACATTTCTCACAGCTAATCACTGACAATAATATTATCAAAGTGTTGAGGGGAAGCCGTGCTACTGATGGATAATAAGGTGCACAGAGAGGCAGAGAGTGCTCTGCAGAAGAGGTTTTACATAAAATTATGCAAATGCTAAGTTATTGAGCATACAGTTTGACTCTAAACCAAAAAGCTACTGGATACGGACAGAACAGAGTATGTCACAGTACTGACAACACACAGAATCATGTGGAAACATTTTACGGGATATCATAGAGGTGCACCAAAGAGTAGAGCCAGACAGATATATTGGTCAGCCGATATTAGCCGATTACAGCTATATCAGTCAATATCTATCGGTGTATGTTATCCAGTTTGTGCTGATTGTTTTGGGTTTTTTTGTTTTATAGGCAACATTTTACATATATTTGATCATTTTTCTTAATTCAAGAATGAGAATGATAAGAATGTTTTTTAGTCCCTAATACTATTATTGCCGCAGCCCCAAAAATCTGGTATCCATCAAGCCCTAAAAAAAGAGTATTAATTCTGAATTGTGGGGCTGATGCTGATAGTAAGAATCAAACATACATAAATGCTGCCTATAAAACCTAAAAAACATGAATTAAAAACAATATGCATTATGTTCTGTCAAAACTGATACAGACTGATGTAGCTGTGTTATGCAACTATTGGGCCAATAACACTGGCCAACATATCTGTCTGGCTCTACTTGCATCTGTCAATGTCGGACAACAAACAAAGGCCTTAAACACATAATTTTGCGTGTGTGTTACCTGTAGCTCCTGGTGTATTTGTTGCCTCTGAAGCTTGGTCGTGGCTGGTACTGGCCCTGATGGAGCATGGACAGAAGCTGTGAGACTTGCTACAATCCCCAAGAGAAACAAAAAAAGACAAAAAAGAAAGAAAAAAGACAAAAATAAAAGGAAAAAATGAAGAGGGGAAAATGAATGGAGTCGAACAAGCAAGGCCACAAGACAATGTTGGGTTGGGTGAAGGGTAGGGGGATTGTGGGGAAAGGGTAGGGGTGGCATGAATTTGTGACTTGATTCTGAATGTGATGCTCAACAAAAACATGACACAAAGGGCTGGAGGTAACAGAATATGGGAGCAAGGGATAAATTCAGAACAAATACTCGATATAAGACAAAAAACTGTGCATACTTTGTGAATCTGGTTTGGTTTGGTTTAACAGATGCATGAAGCTGTATGTGTAGTCTATTTTTAGCAAACAAGAATGAACTAAAAGAATAAAATCTCATTGTCTTACCTCTACAGGAGGGGTGGCGTGGGCCAGCTCCAGTGCAAAGTTCTCTGGCACATGATTGGAGGAGATGGTGACCAGGCTGTTGAGGGACTGGCGGCTGTGGTGGCTCTGCCTGCTGCCCAGGGTGCCCCTCTCAGGTGTAGGCGAGGCCGAGGGGGAGCGTGGGTGGGCCCGGACAGGCAGGGTGCCGTTGACAGTGGGCACCAGGGTGATGTCGGCCTTATGGATCTGCCTGGCGGGCTTCTTGGGGTGGTTCTGGTAGCTGCTCTCCGCCACCCTGCAGTTGTAGTTGTGTCGGGGGTCTTTCTTCTCCCGGTTGCAGCGGGCGGTGGCGAACATCACCATGACGATGAGCAGCAGAGCGCACACGGCGCCCAGAGAGATGATAACGATGAGGGAGAGGTCCAGCGGGGCCTGGCTGGAGCCGGTGGGGTAGAGAGGGGGCAGGATGTCCATGGTCTCCTGCAGAGTGAGCCTGAGGACGGCCCCTGTGGACAGCCGGCTGGTGCCCCTGTCCTGCACTTCTATCCTGATCTCCATCACGTCCCGCGGAGCCTGTTCCAGGCTGGCATTGGTTCTGAGCTCACATCGCCGAGCATCCATCACAAACAGGCCGTCCTCGTTGCCACCAACGATGGTGCAGCTCACCTCTCCATTGGCACCTGCATCGCGGTCTGTCACTTTAAGGGCAGTGATCAGCTGACCTGGTGATGCATACTTCCACACGGGCAGCTCGGCGGTGTGATTCCTCAGGGAGGGCGAGTGGATAATGGGTGGGTTGTCGTTTTCATCCAGAACTGTTAGCAGGACGGTTGTATTGGTGGACAGCGCAGGGTTTCCCCCATCACGTGCCTGGATGGTGAAGGCGATCCGGCTGACGTCTTCATGATCAAAGCTGCGTAGGGCATAGATGGCGCCATTAGATGGGTCAATTGTGACGTAGGTGGAGATGGGGCTCCCCTGGACCATAGCATCAATGATGGTGTAGGTGACTTGACCGTTGGTGCCCAGATCCGGATCTGAGGCCACCACAGTCATCAGGTAGGCTCCAGGAGAGTTGTTCTCCGATTTGAAGACCTCGTAGCGGCTCTTCTCAAAATGCGGTGGATTGTCATTCTCGTCCAGCACCTGGACAGTGAAGTGTTTGATGGTGGACAGGCTGGGGGACCCCCTGTCCTCAGCAATGACCGTCAGACTGTACTCAGACCTCTTCTCCCGGTCCAGCGAGACATTGGTGAGGATCATGTAGTTCTTCTCATAGGTCTTCTGGAGCCGGAAGTGCCCATGTCCATGCAGCCTGCACACCACCTCGCCATTGAGCCCAGCATCGCTGTCGTCAACACGCACCAGAGCGATAAAGGTGTCCACAGGGGCACCCTCGGAAATGTAGGCCACCTCCTCTTTGCCTGGCGTCATCAGGTTGATGTTTATCTCTGGTTTGTTGTCATTAACATCCACAACTTTAACCACGATTTTACAAAGTCCAGGGATGGAATTAGGGCCTAGATCTTGAGCCTGGACGTCAAGCTCGTAGGACGCTGTGGTCTCATAGTCCACTTTCTTGATCAGAGTAATGTGTCCATTTTCTGGGTTTATCTTGAAAGTTTCCAGGATCTTTGGCGACACATGGCTGCTAAAGGAGTAGACTATCTTCCCATTAGTGCCCTCATCTGGATCTGTGGCGTTCAGATCGATGATCAGAGTCCCGAGGGGGGAGTTCTCCAGCAGGTTGATGATGTATGCCTGCTCGTCAAAGGCCGGGCTGTTGTCGTTGGAGTCTGAGATGCTGATCTTGAGCAGAGTGGAGCCAGACTTTGGAGGAACACCATTATCAGAGGCCGTGAGCTGCAGCTGGTAGCTGGACTGCACCTCCCGGTCCAACTCCCTCATCACCACCAGCTCCGCGTACTTGGCCCCGTCCGTCCGGGTCCTGATGTCGATCTTGAAGAAGTTATTGGGGGTCAGGGAGTACGTGTGCAGGGAGTTCTCCCCGACGTCCGCGTCCACGGCTCCGTCCAGCGGGATGCGCGTCCCCACGGATGCGCTCTCGGAGATCTCGATGGGGACGATGGCGCGGGAGAAGTGCGGCGAGTTGTCGTTTATGTCCAACACTTCCACCTCCACATGGAAGAGCTGTAGGTACTCCGTGGGCAGCGTCACTACGTCGAATTCAATCGAGCAGTTCAAGTTTTTCTCACAGAGCTTCTCGCGGTCGATTTTGGTGCCGATACTGATCTCTCCGTCCTCCTCCCGGACGGACAGGAACGGCGTGCTGCCTCGTTGCATAGCGCGGAACCGAAAGGTCAGGGAGCCGGGGAGTTTGGATAAAACCCCCGCTACATCCTCCTTTAACCGTGCAATCACAGTGCCCACTTTCTGCTCCTCATAAACTTTATATTTCAAAGTCTTCCCGGCGGCGCCGTGCGTCAGCGCGAATAGAAGCAGCAGTTTGAGTAGTGCCGAAGAAGAGAAAATATTTCCTTTGGTTTGGATCATGTTTGTCCCCATCTCCTGCGTGCACACTGTGGCGATTACTTCCACAGAGGGAGAAAGAACCGGGGGAGAAAAAGTGGAGTCTCCTCAGACGTCTGGCATGTTAAATCCTCTCCTTCTCTGCTGCTGCTGCTGCTGCTCCTCGGTGTCCGCAGAAAACTCCGCAAAATAGATTAAAAATAAATAAATAAAAGATAAATATGTAAGAAAACTTTCCTTCTTTTCCTTCAATGCACAAACCAAACCGCGGTGCGCTCCTTTCACACAGAACTGTTGCATATATGGACATATGCCCGTCTCCTGATGTGTGTGTGCGCCTGTGAAGGAGTGAGAGTGAGTGTCTGGATGAAGAAAAGGCGCAGCTTTCTCCCAGTCTGTGCGCGAGGCTGACTGAGTGAGTGAGTGAGCGAGTGAGAGAGAGAGAGAGAGAGTGTGTGTTTGTGCGCGCGCTCTGCTCCGTGCGCTCTGCTGTGTCGCCGCTCCAGTCTCTCCCTCTCCTTCTGCCCGCCCCGCACCCAAACTGCGTCTCTTTTCCACACAAAACACCCCCCACCCCACCTCCACCTCCTCCTCCCTCACCCCCTCTCCTCCTAAATCATCAGAATGGCCTCCTTCAAGCAGCACAGGAGGGACTATTGATAGCAGCCCCCGTCTCTCTCCCCCACACGGCACAGAGGACACCCCAGTATTAAAAGTGTGCCACAACAATGGGCCAGAGGAGGAATTATTCTGGGCTGCAGCCACTTTTTTTTTAACACAACACCACACTGACCCACCCGCGGCAGACTTACATTGTTATGGTTACAATTCACAACGTGTGCCAACTCGGATCTTTTGTCATGTGTGCGTAAAACGCGAAGTTGTTCCTCTCTGAATGATAATTCCAAGAGGAAGGAAACATGCCAATCACTGAGGGGGCACACTTTAAAACCAAAACCACACAAAAGATTCCGATGACATCATCTCACTATTATTTGTTTTTGGTAGCCAAAAGCAAACTCATATCGCCTGAATTTCCTAATATTGCCATAATTTCCCTTTTGGGGGTCATAACAGCTTGTTTTAATCCAAACTACGTATGTCTTTTTTCTGCTTTTTGTGCGCACCTGGTGCGTAATAACGCACAACAGACCTCTCCATCAGTTGAGTTTTATGCCGCAAAATAATCTACTGTCCGCCTCACCCACGAGCAAGTTTATCCAGCTTTAAGTTGAGGACCTGACATGTCTGAAAATCTCACGAGTCTCTGTTGTTGTTCTGTTGTGACCGCGCACAACAGTCAAACATTCCTGCATTATCTTTACATGAGCTTAAAACATTGTTGTCGTTGTTTTGTGATACCCAAATCTTGTCTCTCTGACAAAAGACTAAGCAAGACAAGCATGCTATGATGCAGCTTGACATGACAGCTGAAAAACTGAAACCTGGAAACATGTACATTCTATAAATGTTTGTTTTTGTTTTTATAAAGTCAACATTTGGTTTTGGAAAAAAAAGTTATCATGCCAAATTTTCATTTGCACACATCCCATGAAGCATGATGATAGTATGAAATCATTACATAGTCCCATTTCATCTCACTCCTGCTAACAGTAACAAACAACACTTCTATTCAAAAAACAAGATTGCAGAATTTCATTTCAGACTTTATTCATATATTCTAGCGCTTTTGTAAACCTAAGACTTTGGTAAAGCCATTTCAAGCACCAAAACAATTTATTCACATGAGTAAAGGTATGTTTTCACAAGAAATTTGCAGAATTTGACTTTTCAGGTTAAGGGCTAAGTGCTCTAAAGACAATGTTCTTGGACAAATGGGTGCTACATTCCACAGAAACCTGAGAATTTTCGACAAATTTTGATAAGAAATGCGTGGTTATCATGTTATAGCTGGGTAGGTAATCTACATCAATCATTAGCTAGCTATTTGGCTAATATGAGCTTACACTAGCTGAGTAGCTAGTCAATCTATATCAACCATCAGCTAGCTAGTTAGTTAATTTAGTGTTTACAGGAAAGGAGAAAGTTGACTGAAGTACCAAGCTTGCTCAACTATTATTGGAGCACAGAGCAAAAAGGGGCGGTGCTTTTGAAGGGTGAGTTATTTCACATTCAGAGCACAGAGTGATGAAATGTTTAGAACTTAGAGATATTTTTTGAAACACTAGTCTACTAGTAATTGTGATGCTATAAAATCCATCCCCACACTCACTGAAGGTTGAAGCATGGCAAGTGCTTTGCCATCCACCCAGCTGACCCCCACGTGTGCACTCCCTCCTCCTCCTTCTCCTCCTCCTCCTCCTCCTCCTCCTCTTGCTGCATAATAATGTTTCATGGAAGCCTACAACTCCTGATCCCTCCAAATTACCATCCTGCTAACTCAAAGTGTCGCTCAGAGAGCAAACAACTGGCCGAGCTGAGCTTTATGAGAGCAGCACCAGGCCATCTGGCCCGGGCCTCAGACAACCCAAACCTACAATTACCATCTATTCAGACCCTGCCGCCCCCCAGCCGAGTAACAGCAAGGGAGAATTAGCCCCACTCAGATAAAATCTAATATCCTCCTCATGCTGCTGTGGAAGAACTCTTCTAATGCAGTCTTATATGAGTTTACCATTCACTGGTAATGAGAGGCAATCGGTGCACTTTGGATTGGCTTTATTTGGACGTGTCATAACTGCTGATGTGTTTCAACAGAGCAAAAGAGGGCATAAAGATGAAAGAGGCTGATAAGTCTTATGATGGCATGTATTAATCCATGTAGAAGTTCACATCACAGCCAACATTTCTACAGTACATCCTCATCAGGGTGTCACAGACTCCAGTAAGCCAGCACGAGCCCATTCTGAAGCTTCCCCAGATTCCATTTTCCCCAAATCATTCGGAAAGTAATGAGTCGACTTATATTCTCAATAAGTTTCATTTGGAGTGCGAGCCATATCTGATAACCGCCGCGCTGATTGGTTTCAACAGAGCAAATTATCTGGGGCCGGCATCTTTGAGAGGATGTGTCTCTGTGATGGATTTTATCTGCATTTTAAATTCCTATGTGTGACCCGTGGGAACGGGCTCTCTGCGCCGCCATCTGTCTCTGAGCAAACACATGGACATCGGCTCCCGAGCTGATACACACACACACGCTGATGCTGAGTGACTCAACAAGGGCAAAGTGTCCATTCAGTCCACAGTTAAAGATGCTCATTTCATGTCTTTATGAACGACCGCGGACAGTTAGTGTTGTGAGTTTACCGTGTCTGTGACCAGCGTGACCACTGTAACATTCCAACAGTGGGCCTATCACAGCAGTTCCTGAAATAGTCACAAAATTTATTCCAGTACGTTGTCACAAATTGTCCTTTTTTTTTGTGACACTCAACATTACTTTTTAGTTAACGTATTATCCACGATCATTCTCATTCTGCAGTCAAGTTAGCAATAATAAATATGCAACATCCAGTTATCAACATTGATTATTATCCCTTTTCCATACTCATGCGCTGGCCTCCACTTGACTCTGTTTGACTCGGCACGTCAGCACAGCACGCCAAAGATTTGCATTTCCATTACAACAGGGCTACCGACTAGAGGGTGTCTTTAACTAAAGGTGAGTTGAGCAGCTACAAACTGGCAAACAAAAACTATATCTCTTAATTCGCAATTTAATTCTTCACAATAAAAGTCCCCTGTTGTTTTGTTATTTAACCCCAAAACAGCCATTGTAACTGCACAGTTGACCTTTTTTGTGACACAACCCATAGTTGATCCCATTATTCCCAATGTCTTTTCTGATTATTTATTCATTTCTACTTGTGGAAAATTGTTACTTTTGTTGTTAGCATGGTTGTTAGCCATCCACTGGCAATTTCAAGATGCCTTTGGTTGGATCTGCTGACCAATCAAAGGCTGTCTTCCTGACTTGTTGAGCAATCAGAGGCTGTGTGGGCATGTGTCTCATTGCACAGTGAAATAACATGAGCTTTATCCGATTCCATTTCAGTAGATCTATACTGTTATGGTAGAACCCTGAAATGATATCCAGAATAGCATAAATTTCATAAAAATGTGTAGATTTTCCTTTTCACATTTGGATAGTATTGTTAGTAAATCCCTGTGAGATTCAAGATTCAAGCAAACTGAGTCAATAAAATATGGAAAATCACAAATAAAACACTTTTAAGACTTTTTTTGTTTGAGGGGGGTGTTGGGGGGGACTCGTGACCTCAGTATATCAGAAATCCTGGCTAGAGCCCTGCTTCTACTGATAGAGCCCAAATTACAGAGGACAAACAGGAGACATTACTGACAGCTGGATGTTTTTGGCCATGTTTCGGTCACAGTGACGTATCCAACAGGCTGTAAGAGGTAACACAGTCCCAAATAATGTTCACACGAGGATATTTTTACTTTTATATACAGGTTCCAAATTAATTTAGAGGATTTTTTTTCATGCAACAAGATCAAATGCGGACACACTCACTGTAATTTATGGTGGTGTAAGAATCAAACATTGCCTTACTGAACTAAATCTGTATTTTGTACCATTTAATGGTTGTAAGTGGTGAAGTCATAGCCGATTACACATTAACAGAAGCATTACGCACGGTGCCAAGCTCTCTCCACGCGCAGCAACAACACTGTGGTGTCTGTCACGGGAGCAGACATGGCACCCCGGCATGTCTACAATAGAATCAACCGCGGATGAAAGAGTCCCGTAACATATAACAACGTTAGCCACGGGCCGCTGCCCCTGCACATATAGTACTACAGCCCTCCTTGTGAGGAGCTGACGGTGGCCTAATGGCATTACTGGAGCCGAGGACGCGCTCAAATCACATTTCCTCTGCGAAAGGAAAAAAAGAAAAGCTCGACACGTTACACAGATTTCAGCCAAGAGGTTTCTTTAATACCGACGGAGCCACTGCTGCAGAGCTGCACCGTGGGGCTGTGATACTGTGAAGCCTAATAATGCATGTACAACCTCACTGTTACTAGCTATGTTCCACTCATATATCACTTCTTGAGAATTGGGACAAAACCAAAATTAATGTTGAATAAGAGTGTTGGTTTTAAAAGTTTTTTTTTTTTTGGTAGGGCATGATTTGTCTCAGTTTTTTAAGAATGGGTGATATATCTGAATTTAAGACTAAATTGTAATTACTAAGAAACTTTCTTTGCTGGGTGAAGTTGACAACGCTGTGATCACATTTCAAATGTCCGTAAATGCTGCGTTCAGAAAGAGCCACGTTTGACTCTGAGAGAAGGCAGAAGGGCTCCTGTGTCATCCCAGGCCACTCATATGGCCAGTTGGAGGGAGGATGACTGGGTGGGTGATGGGGTGGATGCAAAGATTTCTGCCCTTGGGGACCATAAAATTACTGAAAGGACTTCGCAGGGGAGTGTGTGGGGGGGTGCAGGGCGAAGGGCTCAGAAACTTTGTCATTGAAATGAAGCAGGATACCCTGGTGACAAAGGCTGCCTAGCAGGTGGAGAGAGGGCGGCGCAGGGCGGCCGTCCCAAACCACCCTCCCTCCCCCAGAGGATCGCACCGGGGGAGGTGGGGGGTGGAGGCTGGGAGAACATGGGAATATATACATGTTCCCTCCATTTCCATTCCTCAGTCTGGGAGTTCTTCAGCTTGTCCCAACAGGAGCACCTCATTTGGTCCATGGTATAACCTTTTATAAAGGTTCTACTTGGAACCTTTTCAAAGAATTCTAACTAGAACCCAACATAAAGGATATACCGAGATCCATCTGTGAGGGGTTTCACCCATATGAGAGGTTCTAACCACCCAGGGGGTTCTCCTCAGAGACCTTTTATATTAAGCAGTAACCCACTCACAGGGTTCTAAGGAGAATCCATTTATATTCCAAGGGTTTCAGTAAGAAACCGACTCAAGTAGTCCTACCAACAATCCAAAACCAAGGATTTTATCTAGAAACCACACAAGGGGTTCGACCGAGAACCCTTTTACATTCCAAGGGGTTTATCTAGAGCCCACTCAGGGGGTTCTACCAAAAATCCTCTAACATTACACAGGTTTAATCAAGAATCCACCCAGTGGGTTCTTATGGTACAAAGAACCCATTGATGAGGGTTGAGGATTTCAATAATCCTTGATGAACTCTTTCTTCCAAAAAGGGTCATTTAGATGAAATGGTTTTTAATGGAACCTTTGTTCTTACAAAGAACCCTTGACAGACTCTTTCTTGAAAAAAAAAGGGTTCTTCAAAAGCAAATGGTTCTGGGTAGAACAATAGCCCTTCAGGAAGAACAGTTTAGGAACCCTTATTTTTACGAGTGTGTGTCAGGAAAGAGTTCAAGCAAGCCTACATATTGAGAAATTATTAATAAAAGTAATGGATTAGCGGTAAAAAATAAGAGAAAAGGTGTTAACAGTAACAACACTACAATATTCAATACCAGCCGAGTTAAAATCAATAGTTATGAGTTAAGTCCTGTCCTCTCTGTATGTAGACATCCAGCATCTCTCTGTCTTCATCAGGCAGAAGGGGAGTCTCGGCGTGCGTCGGGGTGGTGGGGGGTCGGGAGGATTGTAAAGGCACGCGAGCATCTGCCACCATCTCATTACCATGCTGTTAGGTCGCGCGAGACGGAAGGGATTTGGGCTCAGAGAGAGGGGAGTCAGGATCTGCTCCTCCACCCACCCAGCCTGGCCAGAGATGACACATCATAAAGCCTGAATTTAAATGTGACGCGCCGCCAGCTGATCAGCGGTTCAAGTGCTGTTTGTAACTCAGACTAAATTAAAGGTGTAATAAAAAAAAAAAAGAGCATGAGCACTAGTGGCTCAGCATTAAAGCAGCCTTGCAGGGCCCCACTACAAAGCTTCGATGTAGTGCCAGAAGTGTGTGGACACCTAAACGCTGTACCCACCCAAGAGAGGTGTTGGATGTGGTTGAAGGCAGGGCTGTCTGCAGCCAGTCAAGTTCTCCCACGGAGAGTTTTTGAATCCTAATTACTATTACATACATACATAATCCATGTAATCTATTACTCCTCAAGCTTGCCAGTAATTCTGTGCATGGGTTGCCAGAAATATAGCTCTCAGTACAGCTCCAATGCTACCAAACCTGGCAACCTCGCTGTGAAGACAAGACTTTCAAGAAGATGCATACCTTCACTAGATTTTTTTTGGGTGTTGTTCACCAAGTCATTTTTACATTAGAGGTGGATTGGATTGGAGGTGTTGGTAGGTGTGTGTTTGAACTTTGGGCAGAGCAAAGCTAAACATCCCAGATCTGCTCTATAATTAATGCCGAGACATGAGATTGATATTCCTTTTCTGAATAAACATATTTAGGTGTTGAGCTATTCCTTTAAAAGAACACTCTGCAATCCCTGGCTCCCTTCCAAAGTTGTGTCTCTTGAATATGTGATGTTCACTGTGTTTCAGGAGTTATTTTATGATGAAATCTTGCAAGTTTGACTTTTTCACTGCATGCTCAGCCTGCATTGTTTACCTCTACAGCAGATAGTGATTTCACACATTTCTGAAATGTTGTTCCCTCTCAGAGGAAAAGTGCCTCTTTGTTAAGTTCTGACAGTGAAGAGGAGATGTTGCAAAATTACACAAAAAAAGATGACAGAGACTATGGTGACAGATCTGCAACTATGCAGGCTGCAAATGTGAATCTGTGTCTCTTCTGGATTTCTCTGTGGGTAATTGTTAAACTTTGGTTCAAATAGCTGCACTTTGATTAGAGAGACGTCACGTTCTGGTGTCAGCGCCTTAGATTCAGACTCCATTGTAGTTGCGCGGAAGCAAACTCAGCATGATATCATGTTGTCTACATATGCAGGTATCCACAGAAACAACAGCAACACAAAGACACTGCTGTTCACATACTTTTAGACTGCGTCTGTTTTTCTTAGTTTGGGCTCAGTGCCTTAGTTCCAGTGAAGGTAAATCTTAATGCTACAGCATACAATGATATGTTAGACAGCAGTGCGCTTTCAACTTTGTGTCAATAGTTTGTGTTTGACTCTCCAGCTTCAGCACGACAAGCCAGCTCCATAAAAATGGGCTGCTTGGATCCACTTGGAAATTAGATATCCCGTTCACCCATTCTTGAAAACTAGGACAAATAAAAACAAACGACAACAAAACTTTAAAATGATTAATATTAACAGTCAAATTAATGTTTTAGTGAGAATTTATATGAAATATATGTAATTTATGAAATGCTTTGGTTTGCTTTATTTTTTTATTTCTAAAATTGCTCTGTGCCCGAACACATTCTTATCACAGACAAGAATTCATTGCAATTTTCATTCAGATTTCTTTTTTGAACAAAAACATGATTTAATGAGGTGTAAAAAGGGTTAGCTATACCCTAAGGACCCCTGTCTCACTTCCTGGTATAAAAAAAGGTGAGAATACTGCTCAAATACTGGTGAACTTTATATTTTTTTGACAAATCCATTTAATAATATTGCTCTGAGATGTATCTCAACTCCATGTCAACTCTGTAGGCCTTCTAAATCAAAGCTAAATAAGAATTATGGTGTAAAAATGATCTTAAATGTCACTATTAACATCAAATATTTCTTCATTTTCAAATAGCTCCGGTTAGTTGTACAATATGTCTGCATTCAACCTGGTAAAAACTTTGACAGACAGAAAAATGGCAGTAGTACAAAGAAGTGCCAACAGCCAATAATGTGACAGCATATCTATAACCAGCAGCAGCAACAGAAAAAACACTTTACATCAGGGAGATTGTTAAAGTTTGAACAGTAATCAACATAATTTGTTTGATTCTAAATGTTAATGTGCAGCATTCTGTGCCATGTTCGGTAAATACTGTAGGCCTGCGTCACATGACAAAAAGAGAAACAAAGACATAGAGAAGGATTCCTCATGTAAATTCACTATAACTTGTAATTACTGCGTTGTTTACATCACATGTGGGAGTGTTCATGCTGAGCTGCTCTCATGCTGTAAAGCCTGTTAGCCTTTCTGTGCGGGAGAAAAGCTTGTTTGCTCTCCTCTTGTCTCTGATCAGCTCTGATTGTCTTCTCTGGGATTGCCAGCCCATCCATAAAGCCCCTGCCTCTACCTGGGGGTGCAGTCTTGTTAACTGCCCCCCAGGACTTCATTCACATTTGGAGGTATTGAAGGAGCTCCTTGACTTGGTAATGGGGTTTTCAAGCTGTATACAAGGCCCTTGTCTTGTTAGGTATGTGCTGTGCGCCACCACTATTTACCTTGTTGACTTTCTCTGAGCTTTGAAAAGAAGCTTTTAGGTGTCCTGTTTGGCTTTGAAGAGCAGCTCTCACAAAGAAACCACACAGTGTAAAAAGGTCTCAGAATGCGCAGGGATGATTTGCCCTGAAAAGAAAAAGAAAATTCTCTTCATGTCTATAGAGGGACTTAAAGAAAGATGCATTTGTAGCCATAGCTCGAAAGTTACAGATTTGAAACTAGGCTCTTGTTGAAGTTGTTTCACAACTCATGAAACATTCATGAGCTCCAAAAATCAGGAGCGTCTCGTCGATACTCTGCAAGCAGCGAGTTGTCATCGACCCTGCTCTGTAAATTAGAGCAGTGCTGACAAACACCACAAAGGTATCCATCTGCGAGGACTCTGCCGGCGGCTTTTCTCTGCCACAAAAGGCTAATTGACTTCTCTGGCTCACCTCAAAAGACTCACGGTAGTCTTACGTTTCATGTACGATCAGCGCGGGCCTGTTGAGGATGATCACAGGCACTTTTGCAGCGGGTCCGTCCCTGCATTCATGTTGTGACAGAGCCAAAGCCCTCCTTCTCTGACGGACACACGTCTGGCATATGCTGCCCTGATACCTGATCACTTGTTTTTGAAGTTGCACAATGGCTTTTGCCGGTCTACGCCCTCTTTTCATATATTTGGAATGGGAGACTAGCGCCCGGCTATTTGTTGTCACAGTGTAATATCCTCCAAATACTAGCTGGTTGTATCAATCCATGTGTATTTATCTCACCCCACCCATATTTTCTACCTCTTTCTCTGTCTTCAAAAGGGTAGTTCTAATGACTATCTGCCAGATGTTCAGCAATTCACCTGCTTTTTGTCTTATTTTGGTTACGTTCGAAACCTGTTCTCTCTGCTCATCTACCACACACAAAAGAAGCTTTTCCAGCACCCAGAACTTTTAGTCGCATGAGCTACTTTTCAAGGAACTGAAAGATTCCTTCAGTCTGTTATTGTCTGCCTTTCCACTGTGGTCTAAAGACCTGGGAAGAAAATTAGCCCACTGTTTTTACTCATCATTTTTGTGCAACTTTACAACAATGATGACACCATAAAAAGTGATGGATCAATAAAGCCTGGACTTCTTCATCACTACATCTGTTGTATGTTGCTATTTTTTTGGTTCTGGCTGGGAACCTACTTTTCAAACCAGTTTATTCTTGGTGGAAATTCTTTGAGTGGATTAAAGTTAGGTGTGCCTACCGGAACAGGGCTGGTTCCATGTTGTTGGAAAAGGGACCAGGGTCTACATTAAGTTCTGGGGACATTATTTTACCCCCTAAAAAAAATCCCTGCTGAGGGATTAGTACTCACAGGAACTTTGGGGGTGGGGCTTGCAGGTCTGAACATTAATCATCGATCATTTAGTTATTTTAAAAAATCTACAGTCGGAAATTGTGCTTTGACACATCAACAAGGAATTACAGAGGGAAGCATATGATGGATGGACTGATGGAAAAGTCCAGACCTTATTGAGGATTTTGCTGAGGAAATCCTTTCTTTTTATATGGTGTCATTGCTTTTTTTTATAGTCGCACAGAAAAATTATGTGTAAAAACATCCATCCCTTTTTCATATGTCAGCAGACTAATTTTCTTAGACTCTTGTGAAAACACAGGCAACATTAGGCTGAAGGAACCTTTTAGTTCCCGTCACCAAAGATTACAGGAAAGGAAAGGAGCTCACAGCTCATGTCGATGCTTCGAAGCACAGTGTGCAAATAACAAATTGGTTTGCAGCTGCAGATTTTTAAAAATGGTAGCTTCACTAAACTGCTGCAAGAACTTCAGCAATCAGAAATGTTCCTCTACTTTTGGAACCTGTTAACCTATGAGCAGGGACTTTTTTATTTAAATAAGATCCCTGAAACTTAATTTAGATTTAGATTTAGATTCTGCTCTGCAGTGTAAACACATTGAGTTTCCCCAAAGGCTCCTTCTCCCTGAGGAAAGTTCATGTGGTGGAAACATCACTAAAGTAGCTAAGTGCCTACTCATGCAGGATATTTTCCCTTGGTCTCGATCATAAAGTTACGCAGGTTGCTCCTCCCCGCTTGGGTCACTAAAATCGTAGTTTGCCCACAACCAGGGAGAGTGTTAACTCATTAGGCTCTTCGACACAAAGCTGTCTTTTTTCCAACCTGTCTGAGAGTTGTGGCTGACGCATGCTTGCAGGACAATAGAGGGAGGACAGCAGCGAGTGAAGAGTTTTTCGGAGCGTCAGAGGGGGAGAGCAGGCCGAACAAAGGCCTCCTATGTGGCTCGAGTTGAATGTTTACCACGTGCAGGGCCAATGGGTGACATATTTTCGGGAGTGCTCATTCATTAGGCTGAAGATTTACTACCCACAGCCGCCCACCAGCCCCCACTTCTTCTCTTCTGTTTGTCTTGGCAGATGTGAGGCAGGCGCTGGCCTTTCTTTCTCTCTTTGGCTTTTTTGGAGTGGGGGTAGAATCTTTCTGCCACGTGTTCTTAATTTTGGGGGCCATTTGCGTGGAAACTCTTATAGATCCCTGGATCAGCTTTCGCAGCAGGCCAGACACTCTCCCTCTGTTGTGATTTGGATTTTGAAGTTGTCCACAGCAGTTTCTCAGACCTGCTTTCATCCAGTTTAATCTTTGGTCTAAAATTCCTTCACTTAGTTGCCCTTTTGTGTGCAATTCCCCGTCACTGTTGATATTTCATCAGCCTGGCTTTGCAGGGGCGATGCCAGCAAACTGGTTATTAAACTGTAAATGAATTACTTAATGCACAAATATAATTAGCAAGCCTCTAATTCATTACAACAGAACTAATAAGCTGATGCAATAATAATCATATTTTCCGTTTTAATGATATTTTTAAGTGCTCTTATATTGTAATTAGATGCAAGACCAACTGTAAAACAGGGCTAGTCATCAAATTTGTTTTTCATTATTAGCTATTACCTGACCAACTTTACAGGCAAACAAATTTCCCATTGAGTAATTGGGTGCACCTCAGAGCTTTGTTAATAACTGCCTGCTACAGTACCCCACACAGACACCAACACTCTCTATAGGGTTTCACAGTAACTCGCGATTGCGGGCAATCCAGTGCTATTAGTTATCACTGCAGGATCTTGTTTTACGACCTTAATTAAAAGGTCCAGACAGTGAAAACAGCAGTTGTGTTTATCATGGTGGCCCAAGGGGAAGCGGGTACTAAAGGGTCTACTTATTACACGGCCCATAACCAGGCCAGTCCTAATGATTCTCAGACCCATGTGCTTTATCTAAACACATTCCAGGTTGGGCCTGGAGAGGAAACTGCAGGGGCCTCATCCACTGAACCCTAAACTCTTCCACTCGTTCACTCCCTACCATAGGCCCATTTTTGTCTTTTTATGGGTGGGGAGGGATCTTTAGGGGTATCATGTGTGTATAAGGGCTAAGAACATTATGATGGTATATGCCTCACTGGATGCTGCAGCAGTTCTGGAGTTGATACCATTTACTACACAAATTTTGTGCACAATTTAGCCATTTTGACTGCTTGAGAATTAATAAAAAAAAAAATCCCCTACAAAATACTAGACACCAAGACCTTGTGGAGATTTCTGTAAGAATTTAGCCCAACTTTGGAGCGTTATTAGGCTCCCCGACAAGCTGACATAACAATGTTGGTACCAGAGGTGGGGGACTCAAGTTACATGAAGTACGCAAGTCCCAAATGTGCGGAATTAATAGTAGCTTGACCTTTGACTTGGTAATCATGACTTGAGATTTGACTTACATTTGAGACAGATGAGTTGAATGGACTTTTTAAATTATTATTTTTAAATTAAACATTTGCATTTTTATTAGATATTGAGACATCATGTTTTGTTTTTGACAGATGACTGGGTGATTTATAGTGCAATATAGTGCATGATATTTGGAGTCAAAGATTATGTTGCTGATGATAGTAGTAAGAATGGAAAAGTGGCATCAATGACCACCACAACATCCAACTTAATCTGTTGCTACAAAACCCACAAAGGAAGCTACGTGAACTTTTAGCTAACTTATTAGCTGATCCTAGCTAGAAAGCTAACATTAAGTTTACTCTGTGTTAGACTTCACAGTCTTTTAACTGATTTAAATGTGGAGACTCAAGTCGATCATCAGAAATTTGTATGACTTGACGTTTGACTTGCTTGAGCAGAGCAATGACTTGACTTGACTTGCTTGATTCTCACCACACTAACTTGGGACTTGAGGGTCAAGACTTATTTGTAACTTACACATGTGGAGCTTACTCCCACCTCTGGTTGGTACCAATGGATTTCTTAGCTGTTCTAGCTTCATATGATATCACTATCTTAACTCCTCACACCTACAGTCTCTGACAGAGTAGTGTTGGTCGGGCACGTGGACATCCTTAAAGGCCTCAGCGTTCAACTATCTAATAACCTCGGCATGATCCTCAGCTGTGTTTGACCTCCAGTTCAGGCGATGTTTTGAAGGAAATTCAGGTCTAAGTCATGTAATCTGAGAGAATCTCTTCAATCAAACACCATCAGTGAGTCTCGTGTGGCGCATACTCAACCAAACACCAGCAAAAACCATTTCTTCCCTAAAACATGACAGAGTTGGGGCTTGTAGAAACAACTGTAAGTGTATATTTGTAGGAGTCGGCTCTCAAATCCGCCAGTTGGTTTGAGTCGCTAAGAGAAATAGACAGGGGAAAAGCATGAGTGCAGGCGGTACAAGTTTTTGGAAGTGTAGCAGGGATGAGAAAGCCCCAGAGTGGGGCTGTGGCGCGGTGTAAAAATGAAAAGTAAACAAGATTTTCTGACAGCTAAAGAGTCTCCTGGCATCTACCGAGCTCATGTTCTCCAGACAGACCCACTCCCAGCGACTGAGGGGAGTGTACAGGCAGCCGCGGGGCACAGCGACACGGGCCTGCAGAGTGTGTGTGTGTGCGGATTTTGTGTGAAATCGCATGGCTGGAATGTGGGCCAGAGCAGGCGTTACACCGAGGGGCCAGTACCTGTGTGTTGATGAGGAGGGACACATTAAAAGCAGCCACCGATTCGCATTAAGAGCCACAAACACTTAGCGGCATGCTCCTTCCTGAATCATTCATGAGCAACTCAACACATACATTCAAAAAAAATAAAAAAAATAAAAGAGACAGAAAAGTAGGGGTGGGGGCAGGGAAGGAGGGGGAGGTGATTTGCATTAGGAAAAGTTGAAATGTCAGACGACTGAGGAGCGTTTTTCCCGTGAGCTCCCTTCTTCTCAGTACAGGAGTGAGCTCTGGCATGCATGTTAATAGTCGGGCTAATTGACTATTAATTTGAATCAGAGCCTTGCGCGGGATAAAAATAACTCTGAGAAAACACCCTAATGATCTGATTTGGTGCGTTGTGCGCTCTCTTTCTCCTCAGTTCTCCCTGCCGCTCTTCTTCTTCTTCTTCCCCATTCATCCCAGCGGGTTTGTTAATGAAAACTTAAGGCTCAAACAAATCCAATCCTCCCAGGAGGGCTTCTCTGGTGGGGCAGGCTGGAGAAAGAGAGCGCGCTGCAGCAGAAGCATCTCTCTGCCTAGCTGTGTTTAAGCTAATGAAAGAGCTTCCTAATTACTTTGCCAGCGTTGATTTCCATGAGAAAGCCCCAGTCATCAGTCACGACACCTTATTCATCAGTCTTGCTTAAAGGACGCCCCCCCTCCCCCCACCCCTCGTCTACTGCTTTCATTTCTAATCTACTCTTCCTCACTCCCTTGCTTTTCCCTCCTGTTATAATAAGCCGTAGTGTTTTCAGAGGAAAGAGAGGGGGAGAGGTGCAATAAAGGGAGTAGCTGCACTTCACTTGGACCACCACATTCATTATACAGCTTCATGGAGGCTGGAGGGATGAAGTCCCCCAGTGCTCATGTCAAACATAGTGAGCAGAGGGACACTGCTGTAGGTAGTGCCAAAATAAAAGTCTTTTTTAATAATTACCAGTTTAAACTGAAGACCTTACTTCGGGACTTGCATCAAAGTCCATTTTGAGGATGTACCTTGATTTTACGATGCTGAGGACAGCAGATGATGTGGACGACAGAAAACATCGGAGCTATCTTGTTTTTCACTCGTGTTTTGAAAAATTTAAAACCATAGTGAGCATAAGTGAAGAGAAACAAGGAGAACAGATGCATCGAGCCTCTTTCTCACCTGCCTCTGCGAGGGTTGACCTCATTTAGTCAGATGCCTCTGACCAGATCTGTGCGTTGGCATTTCTGATTCATTTCGAAATTGCAAAGCACCTTTATTCGCATTGCTTTTGCAGAATTATAAAAAATATATATTATACCTATTTATAGCGTTTGTTAGCAAACAATTGAAAAATTGAAAAACATTGAAAAACATAATTTAAAAAAAAATAAGGTTTGATGTAAATAATTAAACTTTAAATGTCAAAAAACAAAAACAAACAAAAAAAAAAAACAGATGAACAGACCAGTGCATTAAATACAGCAGCTTGGTCAGTGTTTCAAACTATGATGCTGGTACCAATCTTGTATTATGTCTGGTGGCACCTCTAGTGTTTGCTAGGAAACATTTCTTACTGTTAGTTAAGGTCACGTTAGCAACATAGGTAAGATATGCAATCAGAAGTAAGCAATGTACTACATATGGTACGTAACAGCTGTAAGTTATACAATTTACGCTCAACATTTTAAACAAATTTGACACCATTCAGAGAGCCCTGTATTTATTCAGTCAGACATAAAGGGACTTTACGCTGATGTCTGAGTGGAGGAGAGAGCTGCCAGTCATCTGTTGTGCAGCCTGACATCTGCTTCAAGCTAATTTATCCATGACCATGCCTGATAACAATGCACCAAGTCAACATTGTTGGATGGTTTGCAACCTTTAAAGCTGAATGCTGGTCGGATCTTATGTTTTCAGTGTCATCTGTCTGTCTGTATGACGACAGAAAAACTACTGGCCCAATTTTCATGAAGCTTAGTGGAAAGTTGTAGCAAGGAAGAATCCACTACACTTTGAAATGGATCAGAATCAGGGGGTGGATGCACAAATTATTTTTTTACTTTCAGTAACATTGAGAGACAGGGCATTTGGCCTTGATGGAGGTCTACACTTTGAGTTTTCATAGTTTTGCCATTGATCCAATAATAAATAATAACGTCTAGGCTGACTCATAACACACTACTTGAGTTAACAAGCAGGAAGATGATTCTTGATCTTACCAATGATCCCAGATCTCAACATTACTTCAAGAACTAAAATTTTATCATAACCGGAACAAAAGGTAAAAACCATAAACTGCAATTTGACCAAAATAATCTGTCTCAAAATCGAGCTTTCAACATGGAAACGTCTTTTGTCACAACCTGCAAAACACAAGTTTTATACAAGATTTAATCACCTGGAAGCTAAATTAACCAGCCTACAGCAAACTATTTGTTCATAAAGATCATGACATGTGGTTTAAATTCAGTGAAAAGTCAGTAAAAATCCTTAAGATAAGATTTTTTTTTGTTAAATCACTATCTCTGTAGTTAAGAATGAGCTTTTACACCCAAGAAAAAATGGAATTATCCTCAAAATGCCACCAATTCAACCACATTTACTACCTAAAAAGCAATATTAAATCACTATTATACATGTCTCCATTCAACTCTCTTAATCCAATACATCACATTCTGTGTTGAACAGGCAGAGTGTAGCCCAGACTGACAAAGGATGGACCCTGCACTCTGCACCTGTTCCTCTGCTGGTACGTGCAGCGCTCGCCCTTCACTCTAAGGTTATTTTTTCCAATTGGACTGAATGAATAGCTGCAATGAGATGCAGATGGATGGCAGCCTAAATCCTGTCTCTTATACACATCTAGATGTGTATAAGAGACAGGGAAAGAGAGGGGGAGAGGTGCAATAAAGGGAGTAGCTGCACTTCACTTGGACCACCACATTCATTATACAGCTTCATGGAGGCTGGAGGGATGAAGTCCCCCAGTGCTCATGTCAAACATAGTGAGCAGAGGGACACTGCTGTAGGTAGTGCCAAAATAAAAGTCTTTTTTAATAATTACCAGTTTAAACTGAAGACCTTACTTCGGGACTTGCATCGAAGTCCATTTTGAGGATGTACCTTGATTTTACGATGCTGAGGACAGCAGATGATGTGGACGACAGAAAACATCGGAGCTATCTTGTTTTTCACTCGTGTTTTGAAAAATTTAGAACCATAGTGAGCATAAGTGAAGAGAAACAAGAACAGATGCATCGAGCCTCTTTCTCACCTGCCTCTGCGAGGGTTGACCTCATTTAGTCAGATGCCTCTGACCAGATCTGTGCATTGGCATTTCTGATTCATTTTGAAATTGCAAAGCACCTTTACTCGCATTGCTTTTGCAGAATTATAAAAAAATATATATTATATCTATTTATAGCGTTTGTTAGCAAACAATTGAAAAATTGAAAAACATTGAAAAACATAATTTAAAAAAAAATAAGGTTTGATGTAAATAATTAAACTTTAAATGTCAAAAAACAAAAACAAACAAAAAAAAAAAACAGATGAACAGACCAGTGCATTAAATACAGCAGCTTGGTCAGTGTTTCAAACTATGATGCTGGTACCCATCTTGTTTTATGTCTGGTGGCACCTCTAGTGTTTGCTAGGAAACATTTCTTACTGTTAGTTAAGGTCACGTTAGCAACATAGGTAAGATATGCAATCAGAAGTAAGCAATGTACTACATATGGTACGTAACAGCTGTAAGTTATACAATTTACGCTCAACATTTTAAACAAATTTGACACCATTCAGAGAGCCTGTATTTATTCAGTCAGACATAAAGGGACTTTACGCTGATGTCTGAGTGGAGGAGAGAGCTGCCAGTCATCTGTTGTGCAGCCTGACATCTGCTTCAAGCTAATTTATCCATGACCATGCCTGATAACAATGCACCAAGTCAACATTGTTGGATGGTTTGCAACCTTTAAAGCTGAATGCTGGTCGGATCTTATGTTTTCAGTGTCATCTGTCTGTCTGTATGACGACAGAAAAACTACTGGCCCAATTTTCATGAAGCTTAGTGGAAAGTTGTAGCAAGGAAGAATCCACTACACTTTGAAATGGATCAGAATCAGGGGGTGGATACACAAATTATTTTTTACTTTCAGTAACATTGAGAGACAGGGCATTTGGCCTTGATGGAGGTCTACACTTTGAGTTTTCATAGTTTTGCCATTGATCCAATAATAAATAAGGCTGACTCATAACACACTACTTGAGTTAACAAGCAGGAAGATGATTCTTGATCTTACCAATGATCCCAGATCTCAACATTACTTCAAGAACTAAAACGTTATCATAACCGAAACAAAAGGTAAAAACCATAAACTGCAATTTGACCAAAATCGAGCTTTCAACATGTAAACGTCTTTTGTCACAACCTGCAAAACGCAAGTTTTATACAAGATTTAATCACCTGGAAGCTAAATTAACCAGCCTACAGCAAACTATTTGTTCATAAAGATCATGACATGTGGTTTAAAATTCAGTGAAAAGTCAGTAAAAAACCTTAAGATAAGACCTTTTTTGTTAAATCACTATCTCTGTGGTTAAGAATGAGCTTTTACACCCAAGAAAAAATGGAATTATCCTTAAAATGCCACCAATTCAACCACATTTACTACCTAAAAAGCAATATTAAATCACTATTATACATGTCTCCATTCAACTCTCTTAATCCAATACATCACATTCTGTGTTGAACAGGCAGAGTGTAGCCCAGACTGACAAAGGATGGACCCTGCACTCTGCACCTGTTCCTCTGCTGGTACGTGCAGCGCTCGCCCTTCACTCTAAGGTTATTTTTTCCAATTGGACTGAATGAATAGCTGCAATGAGATGCAGATGGATGGCAGCCTAAATCAGCCGATCTGCTGATGCTTGACAGCAGGCGCTGCTCGGCGCAGAGACATGCTGTTACATATCTACAGATGTCCACCACCAACACCACCCCCACTCTCCGTCGTGGTCTCTCTCCCGCTGAGGGATAAGTGTCAATGTGTCGGGATGTACAGATGCTGATCCGTCATTGTTAGAGGCCAGGCGAGAGCTGATGGTAATAAGTCCCGTCCTCCCAGCCCCCACTCCCAGGCACATGACTTTTTGTGGAGGGCTCAGGCCCCTTTTGTCAGGCCACAGGTGACCCCTGACCCCTCCGCCCTTCCTCCACTGGACCGGAGTTAGGTTAAACCCTAACTCACACATTCTGATAAGTCGTGTGCGGCGTCACCCGCCCGCAGACACACTTCCAGACAAAGACTAGCAACACTGATTGGACCCTCTCCCTCTTTCTTTCTGCAAGCTCTTTGTGGGAGGTAAGCCTCCTGCAGGTCATTAGCGCGCAGTGTGCTGAGATTAAGAGAGCCTCCTCCCTTAATTAAGAGTAAAAGAAAGAGGAGCGACACAGGGGATAGATAGACATTAGATGGAGAAAGAAAAGAGAGATGCATTGCTCGAGCCATTAAAGCTTACGGAGCAGAATACCTCTCACCTAACTTTTTCCTAAATTAGCTCGTATCCATCTCTCTGTGATTGAGGCTGCCTGTAAGACACACACAACTCAGTATGATTGTATTTCCTCCCATTAGCATTAACATTTTAACAGCTTCCTCCGGGAGATCGCACATAAAAAGTTTCCTCGGGGAGATCACACATTACCTTTGTCAATAACCGAGCCAAGAACATTTTTCCTACCTCTTCTTACCGCATTATCAAGGGGGGTTTCAGCAGAGGGTGGTTGAAAGTTTTTTAAGTGAACGATGAGTTTATCTTTCTTTTCTGGGAGCGAAGTAACTTTACCTCACAGTTTGAGGAGCTCAAGTAGTTTGTATTCCACTGTGGCCCACCTCATCGCCTGGATTTTAAGACATTATACAGAATGCCTCAGAAAGTACTGAGGGGGGCTGGCGGTGGTGGAAATGAGCGAGAATCGAAAATGTAAAAAGATGAAAGTGGGCGACTTATCGGGATGAATATTGATGCGGAGCCTATTTGGAAATCACCCTACTTTCTCTACATCAAACCAGGAAAAAAAAAACAATACTGACCTCCTTTTTACCTTCTCCTCCTCGCTCAAAGGAGTATCAGGAAAATCAAAGAGTAAAATCAGTAAACTTGTTTTAGGTGTTGCCAGTTTTCTGTTATTAAAAATTCAGCAGTTACTAATCAGGTTAAATCATGAAGTCCAGCCATCTGAATATATTATTTCTGACTGCAGGAATGCATCATACAGTCGTGAGAAAAGTGTCTGCGCTTGCAGCTTTTGTTTTACTCCGCTGATCTAAAGTATCAGTTTTGCATGTAGAGTTTGTAGTCTTATGAATTGAGGGTGTAACATGCAGCAGAGGGACCCAAGCACTGATGGACACAAAGTGGGGAAAAGTAGGGTGAGTGCCTCCAGTGTGTCCTCCAGGGAGCCCTTCCAGTGCACCAGTGGCCTGGTGGCCAGGCACAGCTTGGAGCAATATGGGTGAGTGGCTGAATACATTACATTACATATTAGTAGGAGGAATACAGAATCAGTTGGTGGAGTCGGGCAGGCTTCAGCCAATCATCTTCTTTAAAAGCAGCAAACAGATAAAAAAGGGACCAGAGGAAAGAGACAGAAGTGTCTAAGACAAAAAGAAAAAGCTAGTAACTGATATTCTTCACTAACATTCAGTTTTTTTATGTATGTCATGTGTCAGTATGTTGAGGGTGAAATGTCTCTGAAACAGACTTTAGACCATCACAGAAACCACATATGATTATAACTCATGTACAGTACATATGTTTGTAAGTTATCTCAAATTTTTCACATTGTTGGTTGTGGCAGCTGATAAGCAAAAACAAAAAATATATTTAAAGGTACCCTGTGGACTTTTTTTTCGTCCGTAAAAAAGCACAGTCAAAATACTGTGATGTTTGCAAGCAAGTTTTCGTCTTTCCCTTTCGGGCAGATTCTTGTCGTGTTACCAACAACAATCTAGATAAAATCTAAACTAAAATGGCTGCAGCCACTGCACCACACTGACTTCATGCACAAACAAACTTTCTTCCCAGAAAGAAACTGTTTGTACCAAGAACAAAGGAACAAGGACATCCTAAAATAGAATAAATCCATGTGAAATATGAGTATGCCACAGTCAAATTCACAGTTTTCTAACTGACTATAAAGCATGTAATTGAAGTGGTTCCTATAAAAAAACTAGTGCAGCGCTGATCAGTTCTCAGTGTGTAATAAATCAAACCGTATCACAGTCATCATATCAGAGATAGACGACACTGAATCAAAGTTCAACATGTATCCGTCTCATCCTGCTAACTGAAGGCTGCGCGCTTTGTTCTTTTTCAGTCTGAGCAGCACCTCAGCTAATCAGCCCAGCAATCAGCCTGCTCTGTGTGTGTGTGCGTGTGTGTGTGTGTGTGTGTGTGTGTGTGTGTGTGTGTGTATGTTGGTGTTGCAGCATTCATTCCACTCCATTTGGCCCCCCTCCTCTGCCACCTCCCCTCGACTGTCCTTTCACATTCTGTCACTGGTTTTCTTCTCTTTCCCACTTCCTTAATTTCTTTCTTTCAGTGGCGGACCCCGCCTCTCCCGCCAACGGGCTGTCGACTTGGCAAGAACCTTGGGGCAGTTCTGGTGTGTGTGTGAGTGTGTGTGTGTGTGTGTGTTTGTGTGGTGGTGGGGGTGATTTCAAAGCAAGGCCACCAATACACAGGCATTCACATTAGACGACACATGCTAACTAAATGCCCATATGTATGCACACACACACACACACACACACACACACACACACACACAGGCCACCAACTCACACAGACATGAATGTATGCAGATGAAAATGCACCACATCACAGGCATAACACCATACCACATCACACACATACACAAACACACACAGAGGGACAGCACCTCCCTCAGTCTTCCTCTGGAGGAAATCAGTCTCATCTGGAGCCTCACAGCTCCGTCTCTCCTCCTCCTCTCCTGCTCTCTTTCCTCTCTGTCTCTCCATCCTCCCTCAGAGAAAATCAGGTCCAACTGCATCTCCGCCTAGAAGGGCTCTCAGCCAAAAAACAATTGAATTTCCCGCATAGATTACGATCGGTCAGTATATAAACAGATTAAAAACATGTGATGATGCTCTGCTTTTGACCAAAAAAAAAGCACCAAGCTCCCCACACCAACAGGGTTTCTGTTTGGTGATAAATTAAACTTTTAAAAATCAGCAGTGCGCATTTTTTGAAAGAGAAAATCACTCCCTGAGATCACACTGAATCAGCAACATGTAGTAAGAAAAACAGAGAAAAGGAGAAAAGTAGTGTTGACGCCCCACAAAACCTCGCTGGGAGGAGGCTGGCATGGCCGGATGAGTCAACACAGTGTGTGACTTTGACATCAGAGACTGTGGTTCACACTCTCCCTCCTTCTGACTCTCAGTGTTGGTTTCATGCAACCGTGACCACAACCTTTCCAGTAACCTTAAACGTACTACAAGGAGTTTTTAACTGGCAGAGTCTTAATTTTTAACTAACGCCTTTATATGACGTACGTAAGCAAATGAAACCATGAGTCAGATCGACTATGTCTAGTTATAGTCATTCTTAATCAGGGTTACTTTAAAAACATATTCTGATACAGATACTTATCAAAGTATCACAGTGTTAAATCTTACTTTTTGTTTCTTTTGGATTTCCTCAATACGGTGAAATTGTTTAGCCTAATATGGTGTTTTTCAGGCTGCAACTGTCAAACATTTTCACCATTAATCAGTTAGTTATTTGGTCCATAAAATGTCAGAATATGATGAAAAATGTTGAACAAAGTCCAAAATTGCATCCTCAAATGTCTTGTTTTGTCCACAACTCAAAGAGATTCAGTTTACTGTCAGAGAGGAGGAAAGAAACCAGAAAATATTCACATTTAAGAAGCTGAGATCAGAGAATTTGGGCTTTTTTAAATTAGAAAATGACTCAAAACATGTAATCGATTATCAAAACAGATGCAGATTAATTTAATATTCGATTAATCACATTTTAATCATTCCAGTTTTGAGTATTTAATGTTCGTTGCAACATTTATTAGTTTGTCCAGCTGGTGACAAAAAATTGTTAACATTTCCACCCAGTGACGCATTTTTTTGACAGGGGCCTCCAAAATCAACACAATATGAAAGGTCCCGATAGTAACTTTTATTCTTATTTTCTGTTCTTATAATATCTTGAATGGGAGCAACTGCAACGTCAACAGTTTTCTCCTTAGGATCAATAAAATATTATATGTTATATATTATATATTATTATATATTTTATGATTATAAGTCTGATGTTGGTGTAAAAAGTACAATATTTGCCTCTGAAGTGTTGCAGCATACTCTAACAATACTTCACAAAGAACAGTACTTCAGTAAATGTTCTCTTCACCACTGGAAGATGTCATTTTTGTAACGTCATTTACTAAAAAAGCCATTACAATTTTGAATGGCAGTGATGAAAATAATTATTATTTAGTTTGGAGAGTGTGTTTATGTTGACCCTAATCTCTGAAAGCTGTTTTAACAAGGGAAACTGCACTGGAACAAGACAAGATGATAAAGATGGTGACCTTGTAAGATATTTTGTCATAATCTCATCCCATAATATAATATTAAGCTTTTGATTCTTATATTTGACCTAATTCTCATGTTACTTGTTATGTTGGCGAGGTTATAAGTCCCTTTAATGTCATGAATGTCTTTTGTTTAAATTGTGCATATCCATGTCTTAATGTGCTTAATAATTCATTGCTTCACTGAGTGATTTTGATTGCATTTCCATGATCACTTTTTAGATGTTATTGTGCTATAAGCCAAGTTCAAATGTGCTCTTAAAATCTAAAATTTGGCATTTTGAATATATGCTTGAAATCAGTTTCAATCCCAGTTTCCCCAGTGTCCCCTGCAACATATGGTTGATGGTGCAGCAGGACACTGGGATAAGGGAGCAGAGGTTAACACCACCCCCACCACACACACACACACACACACACACACACACACACACACAGACATGCAGCCACAAGTGCAACCCTACCCCACAATGAGATCTATGAATGCATGGGGTCACGGCGCAGCAGAGGGGAGTGTGTGTGTGTGTGTGTGTGTGTGTGTGTGTGTGTGTGTGTGTGTGTGTGAGTGAGTGAGAGAGGTTGACCTTGGTGATGTGATTCACACACAAATACCACAGGTGTGACTCCAATCTCTCACTCTCTCTGTCTCTGTGTGTGTGTAATGTGAGACAAAGGCAGTGTGTGTCTACCAGCTGGACACATGATTCAAAGCTCTTTTAATTGTGCATGTAGACACACACACATGTGCAAACACACAAGCACAAACCACATGTGTGTCAGGGCCCATTGGAGATGTCCAGAGTGTATCCTCCCATGGCTGTCTGTCTATATGTGGTCAGTGAGTCATTAATTGCACACACACACACACACACACACACACACAGTCATTCATTAATGGACAATATTTGGGGACCATTCCGGGTGCCATGTGGTTGCTAAGTGGATGGATCATGGCAACAATTCTGTGAGGCAACCACTTTTTGGCTGTTGCCTGAAAATCTTAATTAGATTCATCATAGCTGACAAAATTCAAAGGAACTTACTGTAATAGAAAGAACATTTTTTGGGAAATGCACTTGTAACACTTTTTTGTCATTGTACCAAAAGTCTAGACTTGGACATGAAAACGAACATAATTTTCATCTCTGTGCATCTGGTACAGATACAATAGGTGCAGGACTGCACTTTAGCACATAGTTGGAAGCAGAGAGAAACAGCTACACACAAATCATATCAGCCATCTTGTTTTTGTCCTGGTAGGTCAATAATAAGCTTGTTTAGAAAAGCTTGACAGAAAGACTTGAAGTGGGCTGTAAAGATGAATAATGAATAAATACATCCGTCAACACGTACAAAGCTTTCTTGCCAGTTTGTTGGCTTGTCCCAAGCTCATGAAGCTCAAGGAAGGATGGTCTGTCTTTTGCAGGCTTGAAGGTGGCAGTAGACCCCACTTCGGGTGGGACAGACTGGTCCACACTTGAGATGGAGGAAGTCTTGGGTTAATGATGTCTGAAGAGCAGCACCCTCCTTCATCTTTTCCTCTTGTCATCAGCAGATACTCCTCTGTCAATGGATGTCATTGATGATGGACTGGTTTTGGTATTGTTGTACATGAAGACTGCTGCATCACCTCTGTCTTCTTCAGGCTGATTATGAGGCCAAAGGTCTATGCTACCTTTGCAAACCAGTTGCGTCATAATGCCATAATGATTGATCCTCGTAGGTCAATAATAAGCTTGTTTTGAAAAGCAGTAATCACTATCGTAGCTTTATCAAAACTGAAAAAATGCACCTTTCAACAACTCTGTCTTGCTTGTTTGTTGGCTTGTTGCACACAAAGACTGGCTGCATTGATGTAGTGGTGCCAGAAGTAATGATGGATGCTGGCTCGTAATACCAGCTGCTTGAGCTGGTCCTTGAAGCTCTTTCTTGGACCCCTCAATAGTGCTTTCCTTCACAAAGTTTGCCAAAGAAGACAGCCTTTGTCAGTCACGTGTTCTTCATCCTTGCAACATTCTGTGCCCATTGCAGCTGTTGTTTCGGATCATGGCTGGATTCCACGTCTCTGCTCCATGTAGGAGGGTGCAGACTACAACCTTCGTGGGCTCTCTCTTAGCAAGGCACTCAAAGGAGGTGGTAGCTTTGGATAGGCAGTGTTTAGGGGTTTGCTGGTTGTGGCGTTGTAGGACATGACACTGCCCAGGTACATGAAATGCACCACTGCGTTGAGCGTGATAGCATAGATGGTGATTTATGGCAGACTATAGGGTTCACCAGGTGGATGCTGGTACTTCACCCCTGTCTTCTTCAGGCTGATTGTGAGTCCAAAGTCCTTTGCAAATTTTGCAAAGCAGTTGCCTGTGCATCACAGCGCCTCATCAGGGGCTCCAGGACCGGTTGCCCCAAGGTCTTGCTTTGGCAAGCCAATGCTGTAGACTGTTGTAATTTCGGAAGTTAATTTTTAACCCAAGATAAGATGACATAAGATAAAATGCCCTCGGCTGTCTTGATCTCGGCTATGTTGTCCTTGATAGAGAACAATGTAGTGCACATCCCTGCTTGACACTGTTGGAGATTAATTACTGTATTACTATTAAAGTCTACACACATCAGTTAGTGATCACATCACCCTTCAGAATGCTGTTTCTGACTGTCCTCAACTCAGTCTATTGATGGTTTGAACTTTTTGGCTCAGTTCTGTTCAGTACTCCAGTGTTTGTAAGGTTAATGACTCAGCAACCACATGTTTGCATGTTGAGTTATCACATCATAATTCTTCATGTGGATTTTATGGTCTTCCAGTGAGCTTTGAACCAGAGAGTAACAAGTAACATACTGTATATCAAGTCTGAGCTGACAGTGGCGCTTTCATTCACTGACGGGGAAAACTAGAGTCCTAAAAGCTACAGATTCCGTCAGTGACAGTGATGATTCAGTACCCTCAGTATTCAAGACTGGCTTGTCCACATGCACTTCTGTTTTGAATTAATATGTTCTGGAGGGCCGAGATGATAGGCCAAACCAGAAGGAAAAAGAAGAAAAAAAAAAGATTATGGTGAAAGGAAAGAGCCATTAGTATGTTTCTGCACAAAGGAAAAATTCAAAGTTCAGGAGACGAGTGGATGAAGCTGCTGTGGATGAATCAGATGAAGAGCCTTTAAGAGCACCTCATAGGCTTGCTGTGTTACAGAAACTTCACATCTTGCAGATCCAATATTAACTGATTGGTAACCATGGTAATGGTTGATTTCGTAAAGTACATGTTAAATGATTGAAGCAAATGTCCCTATTGTAACTTAAGGTGGAAAATGTGTATTACACAAGCATCCAAACTTGCCAAAATCTTAAATAAACTCTCCTAACTAAAGATAACAATTAAGTACTTGTAGTAGTACTTACTACATGGCTAATGGTAGCTAATGGTAGTATTCACTTACAGTAGCTAATGGCTGTGTTTGCTTACAATAGCTAACAATGGAAGATAGATATGAACATCTTTGGATTTCTTGAGATGTTACCAACACCGCAAACTCATCTTTCTTGACGTTAGGTGCCCATCATTGTTTTGGCTTCATTTTTTGTATGTTTCAGTATGTTTCAATGCTCAAAACCCAATGGTTACAAACTGCTTAGTTCTTTAGCTCGCGATGAGAAAAGTAGTGTCGGTTTGTAGGTCAAAGACACAAAAGTTGATAAGTTGATTTTTAACCCGAGATAAGATGGCATAAGATAAGATGAAATTCCTAAAGCTAGTTACTGGGAACAAACATGTTTTGGTGTGAGCTGAGGTGCTCAAGTGCTCAAATAAATACATTTGAAAAATTCAAAACCAGTGTCTCTTTCTAAAAACCACGACCCCGGTTGCTAAAGAAAATCCACAGGCCTTGTGAGCAGATAGTACTTTCTTTCTATTGGAAAGAAAGTAGTTCCAATAGATTCTAAAGTAGTCCCAGTAGATTCTGCAGAAAAAAGTAGTTCCTACATGAAACTGCTCACAAGGTCTGTGGATTAATTTCAGTAACTGGGTCATGATTTCTGGACCAATGGATCAGTGCCATCTAGTTCCATTATATTGGAGAGACAGCAGACAGAGCAGAGATTCTGAGATAAATAGCATGACAGGCCAGAGGAAAAATATGTATTTTTTAATTTTGGGGTGAACTGTCCCTTTAAGTTAGGAACTTTCTGTCATACAGCCCCTGATCACTCCATAGATAGGCTCACTGTAGCTTCTGAAACAAACAATAAACAGTGTTTAGGCTTTAAAGCGAGGTAAAACAGATGCCGTTGGGATATTTGGCTTTATTTTAACTGCTTTTGGCATCAGCATCACTAATTCCCACTGACTATAAACTGTTCTCATGCATGAGTTTCCACATGTGCTACACTCTCCACTCCAGCATGCCTTCATTAATCATAACTGGAGTGTAGCAACTGGAGTTTTATACACTTTTTACTGCCTCTTCTTTTGTTTTTAGCATCTGTATCATTGTATGTTAATGCAGAGCCGGTGTGTCTGCAAGCAAACCTTTTCTCACAGGAGAGCTAAGCTGAACAGAGAGAAACAAAGGAAGACGGAAGATGATTTGAGCATGATGAAGCAGCAGAATTCCTTTGTATAGCCTGCTGGGCTGTGTGTGTGTGTGTGTGTGTGTGTGTGTGTGTGTGTGTGTGGTGGGAGAAAGAGGGGGAGGAGGAGGGTTTGATTGGAAATATTTATTTTGGAAACTGAAGGATGGAAACCACAGCTTCTCTCCCTCTCTTTCTCTTTCATTCTCTCTTTCCCCCTCTCTTTTTCTCCCCCCC